>CM056383.1:5570338-5705338 GCA_029718625.1 Synaphobranchus kaupii | reverse complement strand
GAGCAGTGACGTGGCTTTTGTGAAAAGTCCCAAACCCAACCCCCTGTCTATATACATTTGGATTGCGACTTATATGGGATATCATGTGGGAAATAGTTTTCCTAAGAACTTGGAAAAATCACATTTAAACTCTAAAATATGCATACTTCGACCAAAATTGCAATTGTTTTACTTGAACCAGTATGGAACACAACTGAAAAGCTCCAGGATGGATAATATGAAAAGCTCAAAAACACGAAAACTATGCATTTAGTCTATCCTTTAATCACACTATCCTAACTCAATTGCTAAGACGATCTCAGCTGGCCTGCACTCACAATTGGCCTGGGGACAGCTCGTTCCTGATCGTGGCTCTGATACGTGCTGCCGTGGCGTCCTCGTTGCCGTGGTGACTCTGTGTTGCTTCCCGCAGACCCTGACCTGCAGGAGCCATTCCCTTCTCAGCCTGTCCAGAGTGTGACCCCCCAGTCCAGAGTCCCCCACGATCCTGCCCGCTCAGAACCCTCCAAGCCCTGCCCACGGGAGAAGGACGACCCGCTAGACCTGTGGGAGACGTCAGACGACGTCCAGCCCCACCCCCACCACCAGCCTCTCCTCAGCTTTGACGAGTTGCCAGAAGGGCTGGCGGACGAAGATGACCCTTCCAGCCTGGTGGACGTTGGCGGACCCCACCAGATGACACTCAGCTACCAGCATGCACTGCAGCGAGCCTCCGGAACTGGCAGCCAGGAACTTGATGACGGACATCTGCTCCTTAGCAATGGAGACAGCCTGCTCAAAGAAGGAGCTCAGGTTCAAAATTTCAAAACCATTTCAAAGCTTAAAACTGGTTGCAGGGCGTTTAGCTTTAGGGCTCCCAAGCTTAGTAAAGACCTTCCCCAGATGATGCAAAACGTAGAAACTGTTTTGATTGTGCTATAACAGACCAAAAATATACCCTTTCATTTCAATTTGGTCAATTCAGGAAATTAATTGAAAAATGACCATAATGTTCTATGGATTTTAATTAAATTGTATTCAATTTCAGTTAAATTACTTTATTGACTGAACTGTAATGAAACAGAATTGACCCTAACACTGATAGTCCTATGCTTGATATAAGCATGACAAACTGATCAACTATTCCAATAAGATTACCAACATTTGCTGCTTGTAATAGCTCACATTAAATAAATAAAACTTTGGTGCTGGCTGATAGGGGCAGTGTAGGACTTACGTGTTTCGTTTTATAAGTCGTTCTGGAAAATAAATAGTTTGGCTCTTTCTCTACCACTAGATGGCACTCCAATGCGGTGATGAAAGCAATATTGACACAATGCTTTCAGTTGTGGCTACAGAAGCATGTACAAGGGTGTTAGCACGAGAAACTAACTGTTGATTGATGTACTGTACGTGTGTGTGCAGGCCAGTGAAGGCTACTTCAGCCAATCACAGGAGGAGGAGTTTGTCCAATCAGAAGACTGCTCTTCAAAGGAGACCCCAATGCCAGTGATGTACAATAAACCCCCAGGTGAGGGCTAAGTGTGATCTGCCCTCTAGTGCCAGCCAGAACCTTATCCTTGAAGGAGATGTAGCTCCTGTCAGTGCGGCTGAAAGAATATGCAAAACCGTTCAAAAACTTAAATAGTTAAAATGTACTTAAGACATGATACTTTAACTGTACGCCATAAGACCTATATAGCACTGTCAAAAGTGCATGAAGCGATAATTTTGAATCCTTTTATTTTAAGTCTGCTTTGTGAAATTTGCTACATTCATGCCTCTGTTATGATTTATGTTTTAAGGCATACAGACATAAGAAAGACAACAATAAAATTAAACAATGGAACATAAATAAATCCTCAAATCTTTGAACTGTACAGGAAATCTGGAAAATGACTGGCTAGCGGTCTACATCTTGTAATGTCTCTTCTCCCTTTAGTTCTGACCCCCTGCCACCCATTAATGCCTAATATTCCTGTGTATTCACTTACCCCCTGCAGAGATTGACATCACCTGCTGGGATACAGACCCTGTGATGGAGGAGGAAGAGTATGGAGCAGAGGAATGAAGTGGGCGGGGCCACCGTCTTCAAATAAAAAATGTGACAAAAATGTAACAATGTAATAATGTAATAATGTCTTGCATACAAAACAACCTATGAAATGAACAAACAAAATAGTAATCTATATCCAGGTTAGTGTTAAAGATGCTAGTTTAGCTCTTGTCTTTGTATCCTGTGCTGAGTGCATTACAGACTAGCTCACCCTGCAGATTGCTACATGTGCACTTCCCATGTTCCCAGCAGACCTGGGCCAAATACCTTTCTTTTTTTTTTTAAGTGCTTGGATTTATTAGCACCAGTGAAACTAGAAAACGCTACAAGACGTTTCACTTACCAAAATGTACAATCACATGAAAGAAGTATTTTAATATGAAAATATGTGTTTTTTAAACATCATTTTAAGAAACTGCAGGACCTTTTCTGGTGTCTAAGTTTGAGTATTTATAATTGTTTTGCCCAGGTCTGGTTGCCAGCTGGGGCACAAATCCATCCCGAAACAGGGATATTTCACAAAATCCGGCATGTCTTAATGGAACCCAGCACATGCTCAGTAGCTGCTTTAGAGCTTTCGTCTGTCCTATCGCGGGGAAGGATACCCGCTGCCACGTCCCCTTCCCAACACCCCGCCTAATTTTCAGTTTTGGACACAGCAATTAATGAGGAATGATATTCAGTTTATAGGTGTCAGAAACTAGTTCTGCAATAAATTAGATGTGCACGTGTGTGTGTGTGTGTGTGTGTGTGTGTGTGTGTGTGTGTGTGTGTGTTTGCGTGTGTGTGTGCATGCATGAGGGAGTTGAGGGGGAGGTTAAGTTTGTAGTGTGTTTATGCATGTGTCTCTTGTGAAAGATTGAGTGTGTGCTATTGGTTATGGTCCTCATATATCTTTACATACAGCATTAGAATTTTTGGCCAAAAAAAAAATGTAGATTAAATTGGTATATCAGAGATTTGTAAATGTATTTTGTAAAATATACCAGGGTGACTAATGTTTTCAAAAGGAACCAGAGTGAGAGAGAGAGAGAGACAGAGATTGAATAAAAAAACAATAACACATATTTATATATAGATACCTTACCACTCTGAAATCAGCATGGACTATATTTTGATCAGAGGTTTATGCTGAAAAATGGTTTTCATCACTCCGAAGAATGAAGAAACTTAATACTTAATACAAACTTAGTTTCCATTTTGTAATAAAATACACTTGCTCACCCAGCTCCACACATTAGCCCGAGTAATAATTAAAAATATATGTAATGTCATTGTTTCCATCTTTTATACGGGGACATGTTTTGTGCAGTTTCATGTCAGTACAATGCGAAACTCTAACAGAAAGGAACTTTGCTGAAACACTTTTGGAAATGGATGTCAGTCAATCCTGAAATACAGTCTGAAATGGAAAGCTGGGTTTTGAGGCTGGTGGGATTGGGTAAGGTGTTTGGGGAGGGTCTCTAATTAAAGGCACTTTAATGTTATAAAAATGGGGTGGAGCTGAGTAAGCGATAAAAAAACAATCCCTGTGGTGTGGATAATGATGATATATTTAGTCGTGGTAATATTGCTGATGTCATTTATAATTGCTAACTGTGTGTTGCCGCACATACTTAAGGTAACTGGGGATTTTCAGCATTGAGAGAGGTGAGGGGTGGGGGTCAATAAGCTCTCACAACCAATGGGCTTCTTTAACATTAACCTGTGACCCAACATCATTAAATTTCACTCCACAGTATTTCACTCCTCTCCCCTGGATACACCCCCACCCCCTCCAAAATCCCTGCTTTCTTCCCTTCTTTTTTTCCTTTCTTACATACTGCTCATCTGATTTCCATCCAGTTTTCACATGTTTGTTTCTGAAAAAAGAAAGAAAGAAAAAAAGCACAAGCCTTTTTCTGTGACATGGTAAGACCGTTCTGTAAGAGCTGCTGTACGTTAATAAAGGATTCTCAAACCTTCCAGGCTCAGTTCAGGGTGGCTCATTCTTACCATTCAATCTTCGACATTTGACCCTTGCATCACTAGCCCATCATCACTGGGTATAGCAGGGTCCCTTGGATAAGCTCTGAATCCTTGGATGACATTTGGATTATAAAAGCTATTTACTAAATATTGCATTGCTGGAAATTCAATAATGTTTGCAATTATATAGAGGAGGAATAAGTAAATGTAATTAACTGGATGGCTCAGATCTATCTACATGAGACCTGAGTCACATAATAATGTGAAATATTATTATGAGACCAGTTAAAATCCCAGCAGATTACTGGCAATTTCGAAAGAAACATCTCGTTACACCAACATTCAAAACAGAATTCTTCCCTTTGAATGTGCGTTTTGTTTAATAACGTGTTTTGACGAAAATTCTCAGGGATCAGCTGGAGTATTTTGAAATTGTACTGCTCTTTCCTGGAATAACACACCCTCTTATGAAGTCTGTCCTTGTACTATTTCCTGAGGACTCGGAATCACAGTCGCCTCCAGGTGTATCAGCTCAAGACCGGGCTCTCTAGTGGTTGCTAGGCAACCCACATAAACCGATGGGGTGGGTTCCTCCTGTTGGCGAGATTGGGCCCTCTGTCCCCAGTGGTTATGTAAGCGCTATGAATGCAGCGGAACACAAAACACACTAATTGGAGCCGACAGGCGGCTGCCTGCTCCTAATTGAAGGGCATCCCCCCCAAAATGACAAGAAAATATTACGATGCTTTGTCTTTTAAAACAAAGAAAATCATAGGCTTTCCCACTGTTAAATAGGTTAGCAATCAATCAGCGACTAGTCCTTATGTCAGTGGCAGACTCTAGTCCTTGAGGGCCACAGTGTCTGATGGTTTTTGGTGTGTTACAGTACTTCAATGATCCATTTAAGTCATTGTTCAGTCAAAAAGTTCACACACTTTGTATCCAAGGCCAACACTGGCTGCTGAATGAAAATAAATCACAAAAAGCTGCAAATGCTGAGGCCCTCCAGGACTTCAGTTTGACACCCCTGCCTTAAAGCTTAAAGGATACACATAGACACGTCACTTCAGTAAAACAGAGCACACACAAAAAAATTTAATTAGTCCTTTTTCGATTAAGTAATTACGGCTAACGCTTTCTGTGGCACACAGATTTCAGACATAGACGTGCCTCTTATCCACATGGGACAAAACAATGCATCTCACGACCAGTTTAATTATTGTTCTCACACCTTACAGGTCTCTGGCTTTAGATGTTTTAACACTGAATACTGCAAACCTTTACTGAGAAACTGACAAAATGATACAGTGCCCACCAGAATTATTAAAAACCTTAATTAAATACAATCAAATTCAGTTTATTGTTTATAAAACATCTTCTACCCTGCAGGGTCTGTGCACAATTAACTGTGTGTCGCCCAAGGGGCATATAGGAAGGATTCAGTTGGCGGGAATAGCAGTGTTCATTGCTCAAGTGACCCCTGTGGCACGCGTATGATTGGGTGTCCTCCGTCCCCAGTCTGCTCATGCATGGCTAGTGGCTCATGCATGGCTAGCTGGCTGGCACCGCGTGTTTCGGAGGAGTTGTCTTCACTCTCCCCAGCCGGCAGCAGGTGGCATATATGAGCACGCTTGTACATACTTGCAAATTAGAGATTCCAAATTCGGGTGGGATTAGTGATTCCCATACCCATATATTTAAATATATACCTATACACTGCATACGGAAAGTTTTCAGATCCTTTCAAGTTTTCCACATTTTGTTATGTTTCGGTCTCATCTTAAAATGGATTCAATTCATTTTTTTTCTCATCAATCTACACACAATACTCCACAATGATAAAGCAAAAACAGGTTCTTAGAGTGTTTTGTAAATTTATTAAAAATAAAATACTGAAATATCCCATTTGCATAAGTATTCAGACCCTTCACTTAGTACTTGGTTAAAGCACATTTGGCAGCAATAATAGCCTCAAGTCTTCTTGGGAATGATCCTACAAGCTTGGCACACCTTTCTTTTGGACGTTTTTCCCATTCTTCTTGGCAGAATTGTTCAAGCTCAACCAGGTTGGACGGGGAGCATCGGTGCTCCATCGGTGGAGCCATTTTCAGGTCTCTCCAGAGATGCTCTATTGGGTTGAGGTCCGGACTCTGGCTGGTCGAGATCCTGAGCACTCTGGAAAAGATTGCTCTATATTTTTCTGCATCCATCTTTCCCTCTATCCTGACTAGTCCCAGTGCCTGTCGCAGAAAAATATCCCCACAGCATGATGCTGCCACCACCGTGTTTGACTGTAGGGATGGTATTAATGAGGTGATGCTCAGTGCCTTGTTTCCTCCACACACACCATTGGGAATTGTGGCCAAATAGTTCAATCTTCCTTTCATCAGACCAGAGGATTTTGCTTCTCATGGTCTGAGAGTCGTTCAGGCGCATTTTGGCAAACTCCCAGCAGGCTGTCATGCGCCTTTTAGTGAGGAATGGCTTCTGTCTGGCCACTCTACCATAAAGGCCTGATTAGTGGAGTGCTGCACTGATGGTTGTCCTTCTGTGAGGTTCTCCCATCTCCAGAAAGGAACTCTGGATCTCATTCATAGTGAGCATTGGGTTCTTGGTTACCTGTCATCCTTCCCCATGTGTCTTGACACAAACCTGTCTCGCAGGTCTACGGACAATTCTCTCGACCTCATGGCTTGGTTTTCACTGTGACATACACCATCAACTGTGAGACCTTATATAGACAGGTGTGTGCCTTTCCTAATTATGTCCAATGAATTCAATTAGGCACATTGATAGAAGTAGGATGCACCAGAGCTCAATTGCAAGTGTTCTAACAAAGGGTCTGAATACTTATGTAAATGGGACATTTCAGTCTTTTATTTTTAATAAATGAACAAAACACTCCAAAAACCTGTTTTTGCTTTGTCGTTGTGGAGTATTGTGTGTAGATTGATGAGAAAAAAAATGTATTGAATCCATTTTAAGATGAGTCTGAAACATAACAAAATGAGGAAAACTTGAAAGGGTCTGAAAACTTTCCGTATGCACTGTATATATTACTATTTTTAAAAAAAGTACTATCATGCAGTGACATTCAACACAGTATAGCTCAAGTATAGTTGAGTCATATGCTGTTTAATTACTGTAATAAGAAATAAAAACATTGTGTAATTCACAGTTTGAACATGCCATTTCTACATATTTCAGAACCTGATATCAAGACTGTGCTGAGTGCATTGATCTTTATCTTTAGTGCAGTGCAGGGGGCTGATGGCATCTGCATTGATCTTTATCTTTAGTGCAGTGCATGGGGCTGATGGCATCTGTATTGATCTTTATCTTTAGTGCAGTGCAGGGGGCTGATGGCATCTGCATTGATCTTTATCTTTAGTGCAGTGCAGGGGGCTGAGTGCATTGATCTTTATCTTTAGTGCAGTGCAGGGGGCTGAGTGCATTGATCTTTATCTTTAGTGCAGTGCAGGGGGCTGAGTGCATTGATCTTTATCTTTAGTGCAGTGCAGGGGGCTGAGTGCATTGATCTTTATCTTTAGTGCAGTGCAGGGGGCTGAGTGCATTGATCTTTATCTTTAGTGCAGTGCAGGGGGCTGAGTGCATTGATCTTTATCTTTAGTGCAGTGCAGGGGGCTGAGTGCATTGATCTTTATCTTTAGTGCAGTGCAGGGGGCTGAGTGCATTGATCTTTATCTTTAGTGCAGTGCAGGGGGCTGAGTGCATTGATCTTTATCTTTAGTGCAGTGCAGGGGGCTGATGGCATCTTTCCCCTGATTTAATTACAACTCAGGGGTCCTAAAAACTGTGTCCTGGAGGTCACAGGATCTGTTGTTTTTTCCCCCTCAAAATCAGCAACCAATCAAGAAACTCAATGAGTTGCGTTGTAATGAACTGTGTAATGAAGTGCTTTAATTGATAAATGAAGTGCTGCTGAGTAACAACGAAAACCATCAGACATGGTGGGTCTCCAGGACCAGAGTTGAGGATCTGTTCTCCGACACGTGTTAACACTTTGTATAGCTCTGTACAAATGTATAGCTCTGTGCTGTAGGCCAATAGACCTGTACATAAATAGTGTGAAAATAAGACCACAGATTGAAGGAGAGAAGCAGGGAATACTTTTTTTTCACACATGAACTTAAGAGACCAACCTGTAAATAAATGGCTCAAAAGAACCCCGGCAACATGGTCTTGCAAAACATATCGGGCCATATTTAGCAATTTTTCACATTTAAGACAATCCTGAAGCCAGTTCCCAAAGGTCTAGAAAATTCTGAGCAGCGGTCTGGGACTCTGTAGGCTTATTAACAGGAATACGCTCCCATCCTGTTCCATTTGGCATTTACCTGTGAGAACTAAAACATTCTCTCTCATATACACCTTTGGATCTGGAGGGTATTCCACAAAAAGTAGGATCAGCAAATTAGCCAGATAACTCTAAAATAATACCAAGAAATAACCTCAGAAACTTTCTTCAATATCAGCAGCTAACAACATATATATGACTAAATCACACTCCTAAACGAGATTCTAGTGCATTTTCGTTGACTGAAATCTTACTAATGTGACGATACAGCCTTATCGTTCTCTCAGTTATCAAGGTAACCTGATTATCCTGTTTTGTGGAATACCCCCCAGGAGAATACAGCTTTTGCCTAAACTGATGCTTTCAGCTATTTCAAAGCTGCACATATATTTTGATTATTCCACAGCATTGGAAAACTGGTCCATTGTCTCCATAAATACAAGGAAGAAAAAGCATGTAGTAAAAAAAACAACTTTTTGTTGTTTATATTAATATGCCCAGCTTTTGTTGTTTCATCATAACATTGTGCTATATTGATCCTATGAATCACTGTGTGTAAACATGTGCAAGTGTGTGTGTGTGTGTGTGTGTGTAAGAGAGGAAGAAAAAGAGAAAGAGAGAGAGAGTGTGTGTGTGTGTTTATGTGTACATGTTTTTGTGTATTACAGTGTGTGTGTGTGTGTGTGTGTGTGTGGGGGTCAGTCACACAGTAAGGGTCATTTACACTGCTGTACTTTTTCCAAAAACAGGGAAGGCAGTGGGCAGGGCGTAGGTACGGTCCAGCAGGGGTCGACCCAGTCTGAGGTCAGTGGGTGTGGTCCCAGGTATGAGGGCAGGGTTGGTTCCAGGTGCGAGGGTGGGGTTTGAAATAGTCCCAGGTGTGAGAGTGGGGTTGGACATGGTAGCAGGTGCGAGGCTGGGGTCGGGGAGGTTGTTGCAGTTCAGCTCCAGGGTGGAAAGGAGTGGGCCCCGGGAGTCACAGTGTACAGCCGTGGGGAGGTGGATGAGGGAGGAGTAGCCCCGCCCCGCCCGCTTGGAAAGCTTGCTGTCTGGGGCCGTCTTATTGGTCTCCGTGCTCTCCACCTCCCTGGATATCCCACCCTCGGGCTCAGGACATGTCCCCCGGCGGGCGTCGCCCAGGATCGTGCTGTAGGGGGGCGGGGGGTCCTCCATCAGCACAGCGTCCTCGTAGCTTGGGGGCTTTCCGGAACCATCTGGGGAACGAGAAATCAGGATCTCAGGGTTCTGTCGCCAAGGCAACAGTTACTTTTACATTTAGCCATTTAGGAAATGCTGTCATCCAGAGCAACTTGCAATGTGAATGAACATAAGTACAACCATGTTAGTTATATACATAGGTCGTCCACATGAGCTATATGCTTTCAGGTAAGTACTAAAGAAAGGCTCAGAAAGCAGTGGTAGACAGAAAATTGATTATGCCACGAAGAAATCTGTGTCAGTTGTAAGCACTATACACCGTTCATTGAGGATACACAAATAAAAAGCTCATGCAGGAACATGATCTCACACAGGTGAGACAGAGACAAAACAGCTGAAGCAAGTTTCAATAAATACCCTGGATTGCAGGGGCACCAAAGACCTGCTAACAATTTTAAAAATATATATTTTTAGGGCTTTTTAGCTTTATTGGACTGCACGGCATAGAGAGACAGGAAGAATGGGAGGAAGAAAGAGGGACATGCGACAAAGGCCGCGTGGCCAGATTTGAACCGCAGACGTGGCGACTCGCAATGAGCACATGGGCGGTCCTCTACAGGCTACGCCACCGACACACCGCCCTGCTCTCGCTTACAATAAACGATAAGAGCATTGGACAAATAAAAATGCAGTCGTACTGACGGGTTGTAGAGGATGTATCCTTGCCATTTTTAATCACTGATAACAGTAAATCATTGATGTCCCATTTGTAACCTTTGTAGGATACATATAGAAAAACATCCTGAAAAATTATACAAACATATAATCAATGATTAAAGAGAGACAAGGAGTTTGCAGTGAACTCAGAAGACAGGGAGTACACTGTGTCCTGTGTCAGTTTACTCTCGCGCGAAGTAGTAGCCTGCTGGTGTTTCCTGCTGTATGATGACTATTAGATATGGAATTACTACCCCAGATAAGGTCAGAGAGCTACAGTTTAGATGGTACGAAGGCAACTATAGTGGTAGTGGTGCAGTTGCTGCTGTTAGTGGCTATGCTGAACAAGCAGCACGGATATAGCTGTGAAAGCGAGTTGAAGCACAATGACAGGTGCCGATGAGGAATAGGACTTGCTGTAGAGTTGGTGGTGCGCAATGGATATGTCACATATCATGTGACACAAAAGGTTGACACATGATTGGTTGCCTGACGTACCAGGTTCAGCATTCTAGGAGCATTCCACACAGGCCATGAGAGTGAATCAATGTACTGTATGTAGCTGGAGGCATGCAACCTAAAATGACATGGCATCTCACCTACAATGACAGGAATATTTTCCAAATATACATGAAACCCATTCTTAAATATTACCATTACGTTCCTGTGTATAAGCTTATTATTTTCTGTTGAGACATAACACTCAACCCTTAAGACCCCCACCCAGGCTGAAAGGCATTCAGGGGACCTCCACCATTAGGTAAAAGGGTTTTATATTTTAAATTATTTCCCCAAATTTATAAATTATAGTCATTGCTTATCAAGTCTGGCCAGGGACCCCCTACAGTACCTGCAAGGATCCCCAGGGGTCCGCAGATCCCCTGTTGAAAACCCAGGCCTGAAAGCCTACTGTGAGGCTCATAGCTCTCTCCTGTCAGTTTCACAAAACTCTCTCCAAAGACCTTACAGGCCCCTCCCCTCCCCTCCCCTCCCCTCCCACAGACCCCACCCCTCCCCTCCCACAGACCCCACCCCTTCCATAAGCCACTCCTACAAGTTACATTTTCTATTAATAAAACTGAACATACCATCACATTTAAACAAAGTTGCATGTAGCAGCGAAATAATAACATTTGCTTTTTCCAATGTGTTCATGTCTCAGAGGTTCAATTATATTTTATTAAATTTTCGCCAATATATGCAGGACTTTATATTTGATCGTATATCACTTTGTCAGTATGTGCTCCATTCTAATTAATCTGGTGTGAAATGTGAAATTCAATAAAATTTATTGAACTACTCTGCAATTATCTAAGCCAATGGGTGTAATAATAATCATACAAATATATACTGCATATTAGTGCAATACAACCATTTAAAAACAAATAAGATAATAAGGAAAAGATGATCCCCAACCCTCTCTTGCCCCCAGACAGGTATGTTTGTATTTTTGCTTTTGAATGTGAAGTCACACTGTCTCTAAGACCGATACAGCAGACTCAGATCTCTCAATAATTTTTGCATGAGCTCTAGATAAAATAATCATTGAGAACACTGTAGTCTTTTCCTGCAGATTCACATGAGTCTTAAAATTATTTAATGCGATTTAATATAATATTAGATGTTATTTTGTTTTGGATATAAACATGCTTTGTTGACACACACACACACACACACACACACACACACACACACACACACACACACACACACACACACACACACACACACACACACACACACACACACACACACACACACACACACACACTGTAATACTCAGGAATCTGCATGAGGGTTTTCAAATCTTACCGGCACGTGAAAGTTAAAGTATTTCTAATAGCCAGGTGTGGTGTATAATGTATATGTAAATGGCTACTGGGAAAAGAGAAGCAGGGACAGAACAGTCTTGAGGGAAGATTTACCTGGTGGCGCGGTCCAGCTGCCCTGAGGGGCAGTCGGAGGGGCGGAGCCCTGGGGGGGCTCCCCAGCAGGGGGTGTATCCAGGATCTGTTGGCGGAGCCTGCGGTCCCTCCGGCGGTTCAGCCTGCGCTGCATGGAGTTACAGAAGCAGCAGAGCAGGACCACGAGCGCCCACACCAGCCAGAACCCCGCAAAGCAGGTGAGGAAGGTGTAGGTGCCCTGTGACATCACCATGGCACCGCCCTTAGCCTCGCGGCGGCGCCGTCGTCCTGGCAATGAGACGAGGATCTATCCTGCATGTGCGCTTCGGTTACATTCCGCGTCGGACCGCCGAGGATGCAGTTCTGGGGTCCCCCCCCCCCCCGGCTGTTTTCTCAGTTTCAGAGTGTTACTGTGAGAGAGGACTGAGTTCTGAGCCCATGTAAAAGTGTGTGTGTGTTCCCTCCTCTTTATTAGCCCATGGAGTAAGACAACACTGCAGCTGAAACTGAAAATCTGCAGCACGTCCACCCCGCACACCCCCTCTCCACTCAGGGAGTGGTCAGTGCTGCCAAGACCTCTGGCTGTTGGGCAGAGAGAAGAAAGAGGAGGGTGAGATATCTGTAACATGCGCTGCACTAATAATATTCATAAATGGTGAGAAATGACTCATAATCAATTTCAGAGCCTCAGGCAGAACTTCTGACTTTTTTCATTTATCTGAGGACACTGAGTCATTCCCTTAACATTATTATTATTATTATTGTTGTTATTACTCTTTGTTTACTCATTCATTCATATTCATATTCATTACACCACGACTACTCTGCTCTGGTCCTGGGGGGGGGGGGGGGGGGGGGGGCACAGTCCAGAAATTGAAAATAGTAATTCCAATGGATTTAATTGACCTGGTACTGGAAAGGTCATGTGCTCCATCAGAGAACCTTCCAGACTGTATCCCTCCAGGTTCTGAGGGGAATTACTCAACCTCTCAGATAAGATCAACTTTGGGGGAATTGATACAGGTTGAGCCACATAAGTGTCTTGTACTGGTGCAACTTTTGAAAAGACTTCCATTGCCTTGGCAATACTGGCTTGGCTTGTAAGTAAGAACAGTAAAAACACAACTGCTTCAGGCCCATGAATGATGGCGTCTGCCTAGATTTACAAAAAGAGGTAGGCCATATTTCTCCCAACCACTTGATAAATTTTAAATGGCCTTGACATTTTCTGAAATGGGTCCATAAATGTTGTTCATTATCAAGCCTGTTGCCTCCACTATTAGATTATGTGATAATTAAAGTCCGCTCCTCGAAGTGAAAGAAAATCCAGTCAAGTGATGTAGTCTTAGCCATGTAAATTACACAACACATTGTACATAGCAATGCTTTCTACAGCAAGCTCATTCAAAGCACCGGATCGCAAATGAGTGTTTTGAATCGAAGAGGGTATAGGAAGGATGCACAAAGTGCTGAAAACAGTGGTATTTTCTCCCTGAATAATTGTATTGACAGGGAAGGATATGATTTTCCAATTTTTTGAGCAAACAATATAACTCATTAGCCTATGATGTTTATTTTATATAGCCTCTTTTTCGTAATGTGTATCCACGGTGGCAATCAATCTTTATGGACCTGCCTGTAAGCAACGGTAAAAACAGCCAACACCATTCCCCAGACTCCACCCTTATGTCCGGTGACCTAAACGCAGTCTGACCAACTTTGTCGAAATGGGTCACTGGAACAATTGGAATGCAACATTTTAGTCAACCGATGTCGTTGCATTTGAGTTACCTTTCTCGTAAAAAATATCACAGGTAGATTTCAACATAAAAAACTCAAGATGTAGTCATGCAGGGTTATTACGTACACAAACACGCGCGCACACATGCTTTTTAAAGAGAAAAAGTAGAAATTATTTGCCGGAGGCCAAAGATGAACTACAACAGCGATGAAGACCAGGGACCTCTCACATTGGGTTCAAAGTGAGGAAACAACGTGGAAACATATTGTCCTCTAATGTGTGTCAGTGAAGGACGGTCGTTTATTAGACGTGAATACAAAGCAGTTTACGCACATGCATACACAAATGCTGCTGATCATCACCACCACCACATGTTATGGTGAGGGAGATGACACTGTGCATTATCTTCGCACAGCTTCATTGATCACTCACAGATCATTTTGAGAGGAGCTATCAGAACTATCTTTGCCGGATTAAAGCGATGGACAACTGTGACGAATGGCATTTTGCGACTTGTAGGCGACCTCATGTTAAATCGAGGCAGGAATCATGCCACCGCGATTATTCAACAATTCTCGATGCTTGTTGAATATACACCCCCCCAACACAGATACACGTTTCTTTTAACACACGATTACGTAAAATCATTACCATTCACTATTCATCAAAACATTTTTAAACATAGAGCAAAACATTGCTTTTAAAATAATTATATGTCTCATGGAGCCGTTAAAAGATATCACGTATGGATTCAGTCGTCAGTCCGAGCGTCTGTGTTTGCAAATGTGTTGATCAATTGAAAGGCATCCACATATTTGTTTTTTAAATGCACCCTCCCAGATGTATCTGACGAGATAAGAACTAAACATCTGTTTCGTTTAGTCATCTTTCGTTGTCCGTTTTACCTGCTTGGATCCAATTCGCTGGGCGTGGAGTTCCTGGTGCTCTCCAGTGCTTTAGGACAATAACTGGAGCCCGCTGGATAGTTGCATCAGCAGAAACTGCGAATAAGCTAAACCCGCGTTTCTTGTGTTCGCCTCCACTATGCAACTTCACTTGGCGTGGGCTCCTTCTGTCAGTCCAATCGACTCGTCTCCTGTTCGAACCAGTATAGCAATGTGGGCAGGTCCCGCCTTGACGTGCGTCTGTTTCCAACAGAGGTTAGTGTTCTTACATTCATCTGGCGCCTCCCTTTGTATCTGTTCACAGTACACAATCATACACTTATCGACTGACATGATGTTCTTCATGAAATGAGACTGCTTTTTTTGTAAAGAGTGCAGATGAGTTGAATTGAGTGTAGGCTACGTGTTTACAATGACGGGTTTATAGAGTGAACACGGACACACCCCCTTTCTGATAAGATGAATCAGTTGCATAGCTGAGGCTACGTGCGGTACAACGGTATCCACAGTTTTCGTAAATCGTGATATGCGAAGACAGCTCTATAGGCTACTCTACTCTACTCTGCATTAAGGGAAACATGCACGTCAACATCAGTATTCGAGTGAACCACACAACACACACACATAGACAGATCACACCTGACTTTACGCAAAACATTGTCATCATGCATGCGCGTGACACGAGCCCATTTTTGCCCACATCAGTCAGATTTCGTTGCTAAAAATGTAAAGAAGACGCGCAGGTATGATGGCATCAGCTAAGTTTGCCCTGCACGAACCCTTCATTGGAACCTGTGCGTTGCTCAGCCTGCGTGCGCCCCGGGGCGGCACAGTCATTTAACACCCGCTGGGCTGTGTGTAGCACTCTGACTGCAATGAAATCTCCCGGAGGCAAATAAAAGCCGGCCTGGATTTCGTCAACACCTGTCCTGAACTTGGTGTGTATTTATTTATTTATTTATTTATTTATTTTTAACTGTATAACAAACCGTAGCCTATAACAAATATTTTTTTAGTGATTACCCAGCTGTGTTGATAAAGATAAAAGCAAACACTTCTTGTTTAGATATCAGACCAGCTTTACAGGGATTTGTGCAGCCTAGCTGTCTTTGGTTACTGATAGTGTCTGAAAAATGAATGCAATCATCCTAGAACGAAACTCCCACAACACACATACAGTGAAAATCCAATATTGAGGGTCAGAGCAGAATGTGGCCCAGAGAGAATAATATGAACCATGTTTTTTAAAGTGATTCACGTGAGGCGTTTCTTTAGAAGACTTCATTTGTGGAGTGACACGCCTGGAGTGCGTGGTTAATTTCTGGGTGAAGGAAGACAGATGCAGCAGTGGGTGTCCTGCCTCCAAAATTGCCCTCTGTTTCAGAATGCGGCTTCTGTATAGTGGATATTATGAGAGTAATGGGAACCTCTTTAACCCCCCATAAAGACTATGGGCTTTTATTCATCTAAAGCTTCAGGGTCATAAACAAGCTCACCCACAGTAACTTGTTCACCGTTCTAATAGGTACTGCCATCTCTTATTTGCTAGATCTCTTCTTGAGATCTTATTTTCATGTCTCTCCAATAAGGCACTCTTTGCCCTCTGCTTGTAATGGGGCGTGACGTGTGAGGTGGGAGGAGCCAAACGCAGCAAGGGGAATCATTAAGCCCTTAGGCCACTAAGGCGGGATACCCCGCAGATAAGGGAAGGAGACAAGACAACGAACACAAAACGCTACTAACCGGCTAACTGCCAATCGCCCAGTAGAGCGCAAAGACGGGGATCTGAACAGCCGGAAATAAACACGCGCCCTGTCTCAGAAACGAGACACATAACGGGCGGGAGCGTAAACACAACATAAAACACAAACAAACACTGCAAAAATAATACGATAGTATGAGGAGGCAAGAGGAACAGATCAAACGTTCCGTGGCTTCTTGGCTTGTAGTCACACGCAAACATGTCCAACATCATCAACAGGTATCCCTGAGACGAATTGCACCGAAGGACGAACTGAACAAAAGTTCCGAACCGAATCGCCCACATCTCCTATCCACGGAGAAGGAAAGCACAAAAAGATGAAGGACAGCTGCACCTTAACCATCGGCTAAAACTGACTAACACAAGCACAAGCCCTGCCTCTCAGACAGGAGAAATGTAAAGAGGCGAAGGAACCGATAATGAATGTATAAAGGCTCAACGGCTTGCAGTCACACGCAAACATGTCCAACATCATCAACAGGTATCCCTGAGACGAATTGCACCGAAGGACGAACTGAACTAAAGTTCCGAACCGAATCGGCCACATCTCCTATCCACGGAGAAGGAAAGCACAAAAAGATGAAGGACAGCTGCACCTTAACCATCGGCTAAAACTGACTAACACAAGCACAAGCCCTGCCTCTCAGTAAGGGGAAATGTAACGAGGCGAACAGGAACAAAGATTTAACGTTCTATTGCTAGTTTAACAAGTGCGCAGTCCAAAGCAGCAAACGTACCTGGGCAAACACCCGATCTCCCAGGAGGGGGAGACATTTACAGGCGAGCCGACGGAGCACTGTCGTCCCATAACTTACTAACCAGAGACTCACGCAAACTAGAACAAACACGCGCCCTAGCCTCTTAATAAGGAGAAATGTAACGAGGCGAACAGGAACAGAGACTTAACGTTCCCTGGCTACTTAAATAAGTTCGCAGTCTAATGCAGCAAACATACCTGGGTAAACACCCGATCTCCCATGAGAGAAACATTTTACAGGTGAGCCGACGGAGCACCGTCGTCCCAAAACTTACTAACCAAAAGACACCGCAAACTTAAATAAACAAACGCCCTAGCCTCACAGTAAAGGAATAAGTAACAATAACCCCGACTCACCACAAAGGGGAATGCAACCCATGAGAAGGAGACAACAGGAAATAAACGTAGCCTACCGAAGCTACTAACTGGCTTACCGTAACCCGGAAATGAGTAGAAGCTAACACGCCAGGTCTCTCAATAAGAAAACCATTAACCGGCAAAAGGGAACAAAGAACAGCTACTCTACACTTCAAGCTAAGCAACCTAGCAGAAGCGAAACGCCAGATCTCCCATGAGACGACATGCACCGAGGGGCGAACAGAACTACAGTTCCGAACATCGCCCAAATCTCCATACATGGAGGAAAACGCACACAGGCGAACTAGAGCAGAGATTTTACAGTCCCAAACTTCTATGAGATAATCCACTACAAAGCCAGCAAGAAATAAGCCCTGCCTCAACAAAGAGACGTTAACAAAAGGCGAGTAGCCAACAGGGTACGAATAACTCACAGCCAACAAAAACACCACAGTACGTAATAATGAACAATAAACAATTAACAATCAATGTAGAAGCCCCGAACGAAGGAAACGGTAGGCTTATATAACTCTCAGGAACCACGAACAGGTGAAACGCTAAACAGAGACTCCCCCAACTCAGCAGGGCGGAGCAAGCATCCACCAAAAGGGCAGCGCCCTCGCGTGGCCACCGAGGAAAACGACCGCATGGGACAACAGGCTCCAAAACCATGACACTGCTCTCTCAGAAGTAAGGATTCACCTGGTAACTGTGCAGAAACCGCAAGAGGCTACCAAACAGGGCGGTATCTACGCCCCCGCTCACACTCCCTGATACGGTTATCAAGATGTATAGCCGTAGTAACCAGGGCACTGAACGTAGCAGGTGGCTCGAGCACGGCTAGGGAGTTCTTAATGGGATTGGACAACGCATTAAGAAATAGAGACCTAAGCGGGCCGTCAGGCCATCCTGTCTCCCCTTCCAATAATAAGTCTAGTCAGTCTCATGACGGCCTCCTGACCAGAGACATCATGATCAAAAACAAACTGCATCTCCTCCATCAATTTAATCGGGTCACGTATAACAGGAGCGTTGGCCCAAATTAGAGGTTCCGCCCAAGCGAGGGCATGGTCATTCAATAAAGATAAAATAAAAGCTAACCGGGTCTCTTGTGTGGAAAACCAGGAGGGCTGTGCCTGAAAAAATATCAGGCACTGAGTTAGAAAAGCCTGACACTTCCCCGGTTCTCCACTGTAGCGGGGCAGCAATTGGAGCTTGGGCTCCCTAAGGGTGCATGGCAAGGGAACGGGGTGTACAGGTGCTTGTGCAACTGGGGGTGGATTGACTGCGATAGTTAGTCTGCGAAGACTCTATGTCAATTTGCGGAGACAGTCTCCCTGATATTGCAGCTGCTCCATCAGCTGGCCTTGCTGTATCTGAAGAGCAAGAATGCCCTCCTCAGGAGTGCCCCCTGTAGTGCCCTGACTGGCCAGCGCTTTATTAACTCCCCATGGTGTCGCTGGTCCTTCCATACTGGCTTCGGTGTTCTGTAATGGGGAGCCTGGTTCGGAGGACCTGACGCGACGGAGAGGGAATCTGAAAGTTAATTCCTGAGAAGGAATCAACCACAAACACAGAAACAATCCGCGAAGGGAAGGAATGAACAAAATAAATTAAGTACCTCTCACTCTTACTAGGAGTATCAAAATGGAGGTAACAGAAACGGAGGAGAAATTATAACAACTCATACAATAATGGGCAAAAAAACTCATAGTCTGGAGTATAGGTAAAAAAGGAAAATTACCTCTCACTCTCGATACCTGAGAGTAGAAAAACAGAGAGACAAAAAAATAGAAAAGCGGAAAACTGGCCGAAATAGGCTCATAGCTCCGAGTGTAGTCAAAGCAAGAAAAGGAAATGACCTCTCTCCCTCAATACAAGAGAGTAGTACACACAGAGAGGTGGAAAGGAAACGGGAAAGCAGGACCTGTCTCAGAGAGAACAGCAAAGGCGGATAGAACCGAGGGACAGAGAAAGCAAAAGCGAAACAGGATTCTAAAAGGAAACTCTAACGCAACAAAGGCTTAGTCCCGCGTTATTCCAAAGCAAGGTGATGGAGAAAAGTGGTTACCATTTGATGCCTGTCAAATGAAGAAAACACTGAAGCACCGGAAAACGGAAGCTCAGAGCTTTTATAGCTGGCAGGTAACATAGACAGGTGAAAAGAATAAGTGCCTGGAGAAAACGAAAGCCCGGAACGGACGATGGAAAAATAAAGCAAGAGCGCCCTCGTGCCGCTCCGAGAAGGAACGACCGCAGAAACCACAAGAGGCTACCAAAACCATGACAGGTAACCCCTAGACTGCCTATCCCACAAATTACCAGTGCTCAATCAGTAACCAATCAGAGACTAACCAGTGCTTGATCAGTTACCAATCAGTGGCACAAAGGTCGAATCATCAGTTAATCAGCCAAACAGTGCTCTCAAAGCCTCACTTCCGAGTATAAAGTCTCAACAAAAATATATATCATGTAAATAAGCCCAGTTACTCGTAAAAACCATATACACTGTATGCACCTGCAAATACACACTTGCTAAAATATGCCAGCTCAATTACATTACATTACATTACATTACATTTATTTAGCAGACGCTTTTATCCAAAGCGACGTACAGTAAAGTGCGTACAGAGACATCATCATCATTACAGAACAGACGAGGCAAAGCACATCCTTTGCATAATGTAGCAGCTATCCCTAGCAATGAACGTTGAATTATTAGGACTAAATTGAATCAAAATGATGCCAACAACAAATGATCCACAAACATTTTCACACATATGTCACCTTATCATTATTATAATTATAATCTACTTCTTACATGCACTTTGGCATTTGACCTTGTGTTGGAGGATTATGTAGCCGACTACTACTATTGGTTGTGACACTGATGACTTGGCATTAGTTCTGCTCCTTGTCTAAACCTTTTTGTTCACAATTTTGTATGTCACTCTGGATAAGAGCATCTGCTAAATGCCTAAATGTAATGTAATTCAGTTGTCTGCACTTCAGAATACAGTATCTGAAAAGAGCCACCTGGTCCATCTCCATGACGACTGCAAAGACAGAATTTCCCTCCGCAGTCGTTCTGTTCTCCAATGGCTCATGGCGAAGATAGTGTGGTTCCTTTAAACCTTTTATCTCCTTCATACTGCATTTTTACTACACCATCCTAGAGGGAAAGGAAAACAAACAGAGTAGTACTTATCCAAGTAAACCAGAGCAAATGGTTCTTATTTCTACTGTAGTCATAACTGTACTTTCTGATATTTGCATATGAGAATTTATTTACACAAGCATTTATCTCGTAGCTGCATCAGTAAGATTGTACAGAAATGTGTCTGTAAAACTGCACTGTACATGTTTGAGGAACAGGTAATTAATTTATCAGCAACTTCGTGTATATTATTGTGTCAGTAAAACCACGCTAGCCTCTCAGTGATGTTGTAATTTGCATTAATCTGATGGTGACATTTTACATTCATCTACAAGAAATACTGTGTACTAATATGTTAGTAATGTTGTACATTCATGGATCAGCAACATTTTACATCAATGTATCAATAACACAGTAGGATGATATGCAGTGTACGAATTGTGAAGAAAACAAGTGCATTTCTCAAAGTTGTTTACGCGCATATGTACATGCATACAACACACACACACACACACACACACACACACACACACACACACACACACACACACACACACACACACACACACACACACACACACACACACACACACGTTTTATCTGAATATGCAGGACTTTATATTGATTCATTGTATGCTAAAGTTAGCCTATAAAGCCTAATAAAGTGCAGGAATCATCTTTACCATACACTTTATTTAGGTCTATAGCATTTACAGTATATACAGCTTTCCTGAATTTAGCTATGGCAGAATTTAAGAACAAACAAGTTTAATGTAAGTAGCTTCGTAACACTATCATTTTCTCATAGTGTACAGCTAGCTAGGTTGACGTCGTTGTCTCGATGCTATGAATAGCATAGAATATGTTTGTTGGATAAAGCTTTGTTGGCTAGAGAGCTAGTTAGAAGGCTACTACAGATTCCTTGGGCTACTAGCTGTCTGCCACATGTTTGATTCTGGCATTAGACTATGGTTGCTTAATTAGGACATAATTAATAAAAATGAATGAATAGCAAATATAGCTGTAAGCAGCAACTATGGGCACCAAGCACAACAGCACCCCTTCGGGTCCAACGGTATCAGCTGAAGATCATAGTGTTTGTTCAATTACTATAGTACCACCCAAAGGCCGATCAGACTCAAAAATTTTCTGGTAGGTCTTGACCTAAAGCACTTTATACTCATGAAGTTCATTCAGATTGGTTCAAATAAACCCTGCCTTACGGCTCCTGAAAGCTGTTTGGACAGTTTTTTGCCTGTGGTGGCCATGTTGTTTAGACAATCAACTTCATGAAAGCCAATAGAATCCTTTGCCACGAGTGTCCCAATGTTGGTTTTGTTCAAAATGGACACCCTTTAGGAGCAGCAGCCATTTATATGGGGTAAAACTGTACAAACAAGTGGGCATAGCCTCGGAGTCTATGACTGAACTAACACAAGAAGTGTCGTGCTAATCGGACAAAGTGTTTAGGAGACATGCCTACTTCCTGTTTGCATGGCGGATTTCACTGCTACATTTGAATTTGTGTCTGCCATATTGGTTTAACTTTTTCAGATTTTAAAAAATAATTATTGAGGTTCACTGTCCAATGAATCCAACAAAGGAGGTTTGTCTAAATCGAACAAAAAACCTAGGAGTAGTTCACAAAAGTAGGATTTTCATAAAATTCTAAATGGTGGAAAATCCATCATGGCGGAAGTTATGGGTCCTTGAGGTAATTTGTTCTCCAGGCCCAGCCACATCTTTTAATAGCTGTTCGATGACGGTACATCCCACGGCCTTGGAAAAGTGGCCCTTTGAAAATTGTGAATTTGCCCTGATGGTGGCGCTAGACACATGGTCCGATCAACCCAAACCTGGGGGAAAGGGATAATGGCTCGGCCCTCTATCAGTATGCCAAGTTTAGAAAAAGTGACTAAGCCAAAATGGGTGCTGTCGTTGACACACACTACAGAAGAATAATACAAAAACGTACAATCACAATTGGGTGCCTCGCAGCTTCGTTACATCGAAATAGAATCAAAAAGGGGAAAACGTGAGCAGAGGCAGGGAAATTTGCACACTGCTGATATGTTAACAGTGCTGTATATGAATATGTCAGCAATTCTGTATGATCATTGAGGGATTCTGCGTCAGCAGGAGAGTGTGCAAAGACATTTTACATAAATGGACTGTAGATCTTCCTGATCACTCAATGTCCATATTTATACAGCTATCTCATACATTTCTTTTCTCTTCCTGGCCTGTCTGTTTCAGCTGAAGCTTTGCTCTTTTGGCTTGGCTGTTGCATAAAAAAACCTAATATGACAGCAACATAAAGGAATGGATTCCATCAACTTTATTCTTAAAATAAATGTGTTCATCATTTACTGTTTCTTTTCATTCCTAAAAAGGAGGAAAAACTGTGTTCACTACTGAAAGTCTGGTACTGTTGACGTGAATAGAAGTGTTTGTTCCTGTGTGGTATGCTCTGAACTTGGACATCCAGTAGCCTTCAGTTCATATCATACTTTTCTTTATTTTTACAACTCTCATTTATTTCTGTGGAACAAATGATTTATAACACAATGCTCTAAATACTTTTAAAATATAGACTTTTCAACAGATTCTGTTCGGTTTTACTCTGTCCATTTGGTTGGCAGGTTTGGACATTGCTGTGAGACCCTACATTAGGTTGCCAAGAATAGTGACTATTGTAAAACCCTGCCTTAGGTTTCCAGGTATGCAAATTGCTGAACCTTGCATTAAGCTTCCAGACCCTGCGATCGCTGTGATAATTGCAGGTGTGATAATTGCCGTTAGACTCTGTTTGCAACTTAGCATCTTGGTTTTATTTCTGAACCCATGTGACAGCAGACTGAAGAGAGTGACTCATGTCATGGAAACACACATATAGAAGAAGCCAGGAGGAGAGCAGTCCTATCGCACCAAGGCTGTAATAACTGGGTAACTGAGAATCCTCACCAGGTGATATCATCCACCCTCACACAGTCCCTTCTTCTGATCGTGCTAACTCAGTGCTGCCACACAAACTCATTTCCCAGTATGTACACACTGTATATATGTTTTTGATTTGCATATGCCTATGTTTAGCCACCGTCTATCCAAGAGAAATACTGTGGATTGTGACTGCAGCTATTCTACATCACTAATGAGGAAAATAATTAACTGGCAAGTGATGGGCTTGCTGCACAAACATGCTGCCAGTGTCAAGCAACCAGTGTGGGGGAATAATAATGATGATAATAATAATAATAATAATAATAATAAAAACCTCAGTCAGCACACTTCAGCCTATAAAACAACGTATACCCATTGTATAGCACAAGGACATGACAGCCACAGCTAGGCTTACAAGGATCAAGAATCCACCTGTTAAAAGCACACGGTTTGCACCCGATAGCGCATACTAATGCGGAACACTCGTGCAGAACAAGGCGGGCTGAGAGGGTGGCTTGAAATACGTGAGCTAATTGAAAGCAGCATTCCTCTGGTGTTTAACAGGAGCACGGCTTGAGGACATGAGACAGGCATCTCTCTGAAATGCCACCTAAGAGGTAATGGCAGCACTCTCGGCACCTCCAGTTAAACACGGCGCTGACTGTTGACCGCCACGGTGAAGTGATTTTCCCGGAGTTGTGAAGCACGGCATTTAATTACAGTATCTGTAACCTATTTCAAATAAATGCACAGCCTACATTGTTTACTGTGTTCGGTGCAGCAATTTCTGTGCGACCCTGTGATCAGTTTTCATGTGGTGATGGCCGTGAGACTTTGCACTAAATTGGCAGATGACTGAATTCTGTTTTTCATTTTGTGCTAGGTTGGCAAATGTTGTGAATTCCATTAGACCTTGTATTGGGTTGCCAGGTGTAGTGAATTCCATTAGCCCTTGTGTTAGGTTGCCAGGTGTGATAGCACAGAGTTGAGGTGAGGGGACTGGAATGGCCTTTGCATGCTGCTCTGGGCTAATGCTTCTGAATTCCAGTATATTTAGTGCCTTCCATTATACATTCCACGGACCATCAGGCACAAAAGCAACAATTTGCAAACGCTCAGTGATCCACTCAAAATGCACAAGAATGTTTCTGTCCTTTTTATGTGTTTGTGTGGTATCCATCTCATGTAAATTCTCGCTTTGTTTGACGGTTTTGTTACAATTTCTTTGTGATTTTCCTTTTCTTTTGTATCATTTATGTTTTATTGTGAAGAACTGTCATAAGAAATTGTTGATGACAAAAAAAACAAAACAAAAAAACACTGCTTGTCTCAAATGATATATGTGGCACCTCCAAGCATGGAATTTAATCAGAAAATCGCTAACTGTAGTCCCAGAGAAAAGGTGGGGGTGTACCTCATTTGTTTCTATTAACATTACTGAACTGGAATTCTCACTCTCAGTATTCTGTTTACTTCCAAATCCCTTTTAGCTGTGTTGCCTGGCAACAGAGGTGGCTTGTGCAGAGAGCGAGGTGTAAAAGTGGCAGCGAGGGTCTGAAAAGAGAGAGCAGAGTGAAAGCTCCCTCTCTCTCCTTTCTCTTTCTCCCTTTCTCTCTCCCTATCTTTGTCTCGCTCCCTATCCGTGGCCGCTAACCACATGTCAAATGATGCCCATTTTGGCGTGAACACTGAGAATATACACCCATGCGATGAGCTTTCAGTAGTCTGAAGCTTGGAGAGTGTTGTTGCACAAAATGAAAATCAATATGTGCTTTGTGGTCACCTGGCACATGATAACGATAACACAGTGAACCCTGGCTGGCTTAAACCCATTCTAACCCGAGCAGGATGTAGCCACCTGCACTTCACCACTGTGGACTCTTAGTGATGGTTGGTTATTGACATAGCCTTAAAGTTTCAACTACATGGGCCAGCATGCACTTCAATCTTTATTTGTGTATGACACAATTAACAAATGGGTTGTAGTGAATGCCTTTAAAAATGCTGCATATATGTATCTGTGATTATTTGACTAATATTATGATGATTTTTTGTTTTTGCTGTAAATTTGTAATTTGCACCTTAAACTGACTGGTTCTTGCAATACAGTATAATACAGCAGAATCAAAATAATAAATTTACCATCACTGGGGCTCTATTTAATCTATTAGATTGTTTCTACTGTTGCTCTGATCAGAGCTATGGTTTTTTTAAATATTCTTTCATCTCTTAAATAGGAAATTGCATGCAAATCAAAATAATACATTTACCATCGCTGGGGCTCTATTTAATCTATTAGATTGTTTCTACTGTTGCTCTGATCAGAGCTATGGTTTTTTAAAATATTCTTTCATCTCTTAAATAGGAAATCACATGCAAACAAAGTATTCAACTAATCACACTATATTATAATAATATCTAATCGATGCAGCACTGTTAGTTATTATGGTTTAGAACTGCATCATATTGTTTACACTGTCAATGTGATTGATTAAAACCAACAGTGAGTTCAGATAAGGTACTTTTAATTGTAGTCTTGCTGCAAAGATTGTTTTATGTGTTGTCACGGTGCCCATAGAATCCTTTGTATCTTCCTGCATTACTTAGCATTTCCTGGATAAAGAGTGCAATCCATAAGAAATGGCTGTCAGTTGCTTTCATTCCAGGGCTGGAACTTCTAGAAACATGGATGGATTTCAGGAGTCCATTTATCACTTTTTATGTGATCATTTGGTTCAGAAATCCTTTGGTGTGCCTTTTCCCCTCCTTCTGAGCCACAAAGCAATGAAATGTAAAAAAGTTTCTGTATTTTTCTGTTCTGAATTTATTAAAAGAGTCTTGAACATATCAGTGCCCAATAAAAATTGAAATTATATATATTACCATTTGGCTGATTATTTTTTATATCTGTATTTGTGTAAATATTTGTATGAATTAATTAAATTCAGTGTTTAACTTAGATAAAAACTTTGAAAATGGTGATTTATATAAACCACTGTTATCTACTATGGGACTGTCCAAGTTTATCTGTGGGCATCACTGATCTCTATGGTACTCTCCCTGGAAAAACTCAGGACAACATTGGTCTCTATGATATTTCCCATGCTAAAATTCAAATGCAGACATCACTGATCCCTATGTTACTGTTCCCCTTACAGTTCGTTTGAGGAAGGCACCACTCACAGTGTTACTTTCCATGGTACAGTTCATCTGAGGACCTCACTGATATTTATGTTACTTTCTCTCCCACAGTTAATCCAAGCAACTCAGCAATCTCTGTGGTATTGTTCCTGCTCAAGTTCACTTGAGGACATCACTAACCTCTGTGGTATGTTCCCTGTTAAAATTTATTTGAGAATGCCACCGATCTCTATAGTACAGTCTCTCCCACAGTTCCTCTGAGAATTTTACTGCAGACATACAGACAAAAATGCAGACAACGGCGTTACAGGGGTGAGAGAGTGTGTGTGAGAGAGGTCCCCTGTAATTCAGTCCCATAAGGACACCTCAGACAGGGACTGCTCTGAATAACATTGCAGTGTTTTCAGCAGCCAGGGTTAAATTTAAATGAGTGTGTCAAGCTTGGTCCTCCTGATATGGCCTGATCAAAGCCTGCTGCCCCTCCCCTATGTTCCGCCCAGGGAGTGAGACATCGCTGATGATGTCATGCCGCTTCAGAAGTCCAGGTGTTTGTCTCATTAGGGAGTGAGCTTTAACATGCAGTGCTTGGTGAAATAATGTACCTGTTTACTAGGTAAGTATATAATGATCGTACATGTGCAGTATCTATGCTTGTTGTGTTTAGATATTGCCTGTGTGCTAGGTGACCACATAATGAGCTTAAGTTCTGCGCTAAGTAAGCTTGTATTTCTGCAGTATGCCATCTGTCTTCTGAGTTTGGCTGGGTATAAACTGACATGGGCTTGGTTTCTTAGTACTTTAACGGGAGAACAAAGTTGCTGCTGGGAGCAGTGTTGGTTGGCCAGTAGGGGGCAATATTTCTTTTGAACCAAAATAAATAAATGCCCCAGTGCAGTGGTTGTGGTTGAAGTTTCCTCTCTTTTTATAATTATAATTATATATTCTATGTTAATTAATGATAATTATAATTATAATTTCTGTTGTTATTATTATGATGCAGCAAGAATGTTATGCTCTGGGGGGTATTCCGCAAAGCAGCCATACTGAGTTAGCTGGAAAACTGTACTGAGTAAAACCCGGAACAGCTCTTTTAGGTTCAGTCCATGTTCCAGATTTGGGAGGGTTCCATGTTTTACTCAGTGCAGTTATCCAGCTAACTCAGTAATCCTGCTTCGTAGTATACCCCCCAGATGTAGCTACACTTGGCTTGTAGTGTACACATCTGAATATAACATTCATACTGCACTCGTAACAACAACAACACACAATTATATATTCTATATTAATTGATAATTATAATTGTTATTGTTGTTATTATGTGTTATTGTTATTCTTATGCAGTAAGAATGTTAGGCTCAGATGTATACACTACAAGCCAAGTTACTCAATGCCAATTCTATTTTTATGCTGTTTCCATAGTAATAGGATTGTCAGTTGGCTGAATTCAAAGGCAAAGTTGAGGATCAATAGCTATGCATGCTGAAGACATTCACTTGTTTGAAAAAGCATAAACTTTATTATTTAATCCAATGAAGGCTTTTGAAAGAAGGCTCATTGACTTCAGTTAGATAAGCTCAGTGAGGTTAGCACAACTGCAAAGGCTTCACGGCTCAGAAGCATGGCAGCTTCACTGCTTAGCAGAAATACAATAATCTGTCAGGCATCAGCATCCTGCTCTCTCCTTTCCTTGGTGACACTGTGCACTCTCTCACATGTGGTACCTCCTGTCATATTTGTGCACTGCAAATTTTCACACCATATCTTCATACCACACCATCACAGTTCTCTGAAATACATCCTTATACCTATACACGCTGTAAACAAATATATACATTGATATACATATACACAGCATGCATGCATGTACATACTGCTTACACAAATATATCTATATATTTTTTCTAAATAATGCATGCATGCATATGGATATACATTGCACAGAGATATACAGGCTTTTACACAATGTCTTTTCAAATGGCTCTCAGACTGCTACCTCTGTGGCACTAGAGTTCTGTGACACGTCACCACCTGCTGGTGAAAGGAATAATGACATGATACTGCATTCAGACTTCTACAGTAGGCCTACTGTACGTTGGGTCTGTGGATGTGGTCTGTTATCACGCAAAGAAAAACAAGAAATCCATGTTTGCTTACTTGCATCATTGCCACTGACAGACTACCGTCCCAGAGTAAATATACATTTTTAAACTGCCACGAGAGCTTGACATAAGAAATTCTACAGTCATATCAGTGCCATCGTAGAGATTCTCATCACATGACGTGTAAGAAGTATTAAAAAAAGGGAGAGAAGGGTGAGGATGTTCCTACACAATAATTGGGTAATAGTCTGAAAAGTAGGTTTTCAGTCTGGTGCAGAAAACGGGCAAGTGATTCTGCCTTCCTGTCTGAATGGGAAAGGTCATTCCACCACCAGGAGGTGAAGGCGAAAAGTAGAATTAGCTGAAAGATGCAGCCCACCTGGTTCCTTTGTTAGACCATACATAGCGCCATTCACCTTAAAACAATTTCCTGCTGTTGAAAATAAACCTGAGTCACAGTGCCACTGAAGGGCAAAGTGGCACTCGCTATTTGATTATACCTTAATGTCCAGCTTTTAGATTTGATTGCACCTCAATAGTCAGCTCTTGCTGTAGCAATCAGAAAGAAACTCAGAAAGTAAATATTACATTCCTGACAGACATTAATATCTCCGGACGTGGCAACCTTACTATATTGCACATGACATAGCATACCTGTGAGGAGTGGAGAAGTAGGACACATTCAGACAGAGGCAATCTTTTAGGTTTTGCTGTTTCTCTAAAGACTAATGAACACTTACATTGCACACAAACAGAGGACTTAAACACATTTGTTTATTGTAAATTCGCTGCCAATGAAAGAGTTGTTAATAGCCTACATAAGGGCTCCACCTGGGCCTTCATTCTAAGCTCAGAGTTGTAACTCAATGGTGATGTCGATGCGCAATTCCATTTATTAGAATGTCATTTTTTAATGTATTTAATTAAATAATATTTTATCCATTATTTAACCAGGCATATCAACTGAAAGCAACAGTGATCTGAGAGCATTATCAAGCTGATGGAGCCTGTAACTGTATTAACTAAGTTTGGTTTTGGTTGCAACTACATGTTAAAACCCAAATTCTGCCCGTCAATATCTCAGCCATTTTAGCACCAATTACCAAGCCATAAAACAAATATGGGAAACATTTTTTGAATGTGAGGGCAAATCAACTCGAGAGAGCAAGGTGGATAGTTTGCTTAAAAGATTAGCCATGTCAGTGATCACCAGTTCCACACAACTCTGACCTAACAGAAGTAACTGCTAAACCACGCCCTACTCACTGGATATCTAAGTTAGCCTATTTTTCAGTGTTACAAACTGAAAAGTGGCTTGTTTAGTCCCAAAGTTATCGTACTCATAGGCTACATTGTAGCCTACAGTTTTTTATTTTATTTTAAAGGGGGTGCCGCGCTGTTATGAAAGCTCAGCGCTATGATGGCTATGATGCAGATTTGGCAAAAACTGATATGCACTAACAGCATAGCACGTTTCTTTTTGTTTTCAAAGAGGGTATTTCTCTATATAATTGCTGACTTGGGGAGAAAGTCCTGCGGCCACATGTATAAACAGTGCTGAACAGAAAAATGGCCTCAGAAAGCCGCGTAAGCAGAAATTTCCCCGCAGAAATTCAGATGTGTAAAATAACACATGCTGTGAGAATCTGTGTACCTCTGCACACGATGGACACCATACATACGCAATGTTTGGAGTCTGTGATATGGCGACACCGTGACCAAAAAGCAGAGGTAGAAAATGCTAAACCTTTTTAAGCAGATTTCCGACTTTCACCCTCAGCGTTCTTTTACTCAGAGTTTTATACAGTTGAAGTCGGAAGTTTACATATACTTAGGTTGAAGTCATTAAAACTCATTTTTAACCACTCCACAGATTTCATGTTAGCAAACTATAGTGTTGGCAAGTCAGCTATGACATCTACTTTGTGCATGACACAAGTAATTTTTCCAACAATTGTTTACAGACATATATTTCACTTTTAGTTCACTATATCACAATTCCAGTGGGTCAGAAGTTTAAATATCCTTTGCATACCATGACTTCCTGATGTCTGTGACCCAACAACATCAAAAGACTATTGATATCTTTGTTAGGTGTTTAAGTTTAATAAGGGCAAGGCAGAAATCCGTGGTAATACAGGCCGGGTCGAAAAACCGGGAAGGCAGGGCAACGGTACAAAGACAGAGTCCAAAAACAGGGTCACAGAACAGGCAGGGGTCAAACCCGGGAAGGCACAACAAAGGCACAAAAACAGTATCCAAAAATCGGGTTGCAAGAACACAGGCAGGGGTCAAAAACGGGGAGGCAAGAGAGGAACAAAAAAGAAAACAAACCGAAGACAGAAAACAGAAATAAAACAACCACGGGTAAAGGACGAGGGATTACAAAAAAACTCGGAAACAAATAACTCGGGAAAATACTCGGAGAAAACAGAAAGAAACACAGTAGCACAAAATTTCATAAGGAACTCGCAAAGACAGATTGAAATAACAAGGTTTAAATACACGGGGAGAAGATTACACAAAAGGAATCAGGTGTGAAGAGGAGGGGAAATGGGAGAGTACACAGGTGAGAACAATGAGGGTTAACAGGGACCAATAATACAATAACGGGGGAAAACGTAAGACACAGACCGGAATACACATAGACACAATGATAACAAACGGCCTGGAGTTAGCAGGTAGACAAGTGCACAGCTCGGAGGGGATGAACGTGAAAGTGGACACACGTGCAGAGAATGCAAAATCAGATAGATACAGGGATAGGATAACGAGGAGGGAAATGACAGCTGCAGGTAGAAACTCAAGATGAATTAGTAATTAGTAATGTTAGTAGCGAACTCTAAAACCCTAATGTTAGTAGGTTAGCTGGTTAGTATTATATACACGTTAGTTTGTTAGCAGGTTAGTATTAAATCTAATCTAACAGTTAGTATGATTAGTACATTAGTATTATATACAAATATAAATAAAGTCAGAAGGAAGAAAACGAGATACGAAATACAGAGGAAACCTGAATGTTCCCAAAATCACCCAAATAGTGCAATGACAAAGACAGGGAGTGGAATCTCAGAAAACATGGAACGCGGACTGACAATCGCGAGGGAAAAGAAATCAGGAAAAATAATAATAAAGAGTAAACAGACAGACAAATTACAGGATCCTAACAATCTTATTTTCTGGTACTCTTACAAGCGATACTGCTATCATTTCACTAGCTGCACTAGCACTCCGGATTTCCTTTCTTTCAGTGGTTTTGGTTTCAGTTGTGTTAATCTAAATTTTTAATACTGATGTGTTATGTTTGTTTGCCAGAAGGCCCACAACACTGTAGTATGAAGCAAGCATACAGAATAATTGTATGCTGTACACTCAATTCCCAGCCTGGTTATCAGTGATGGCACTATGTACAATAAGTGTCTGTAGTATGAAAATAGCTCTTCCAACATAACTCGGGTCAGTATACGATCATTAACATGATGCAGTAGTGAGGAAATTGTGCAGGCATGAGAACAAGCTAACTGCAGAATTACACAGAATGTGAAATGCGACCTACAGCAGAGCTGTGGTTTTGTGTGTGTGCGCGTGGGTGCAAGGCATGTGGTAAAAGTGCATGCCAAAAATAAAGTGTGTGTGGGCCTAATATCTAATGACATGCAATCTAATGGAGACCATGACATTGGCTCTGGCTGCTGAACTCCTGAGAACGAAAGGAAAACGTACAATTCAGACGGCGTTCAACTTTCAACAGCATGCATGCTGTACATAGTGCTATGCCATCAGGTATGTGGCTGTAGTGTGTGTGTCAGGTGAATATGTGTATGCGTATGTGTGTGTGTATTTCCTATATATCTTCCTACTAGCAAGACCCACCAATTAATTCTTGTCCCCTAGGCTATAGGGGGATGAATCTCTGATCTTAATCTCAAGAACCATGCTGAAACCTACACCACAAATTACATTAAATAAAAATAAAATTAATAATAATTAAAAAAACAATTTTCACTGTGGCATGTTTTGTTATCTAAGATACTTGTATTGTGTAAAAAAAGAACTCAAGTGAAAACAAAACTTTTAAATACTAAAGAAAATTCTGCCCGGTTTCAGGAGGATAATATAATAGCTTAGCATGTCACTGCCTGAGAAACCCAAAGCAAACCAAAGCCAACATCTCTCCCCTTAGTAAAGAGCTCATAGCAATGCATAGAACAATATCTTAGCACAGCATTGGAGGAACCCCTGGCAACACATAGGAGAAACTGGAGTCATGTGTGAAGTATTTGTATAATGGTGGCATTGAAATGACTCCATGTATCTCCAGAGAAGCGATACTGGGCTATTTGGGTCATGACTATTATGAAAGAAAGTCAATGTTTGTCACTGCACAAGTCATTTGGGACAGAATATAATACAATGCAATACTCCTTTATTAATTTCTCTGAGCTAAGGGATGGATACATATACTGTAAATAGCAAACTCACTACAAAGCAAGAAGACAATATAAAATGAACATTAAATCTCTAACTGACACAATACTCAAACTTTCGCTTCTAACTAACACTCAATTAATAAGCGAAAAATCAAGACATGCTCCTTCCTGTCTCTGTAATGGGGCGTGACGTGTGACATGGGAGGAGCCAAACGCGGCAAGGGGATTCATTAAGCCCTTAGGCCACTAAGGCAGGAAACCCCGCAGATAAGGGAAGGCGACAAGACAAGGAACAACAAACACCACTACAGACGCTACTAACCGGCTCTCTGTCAAACGCCAAGTAGAGCGCAAGGACAGGGATCTGAACAGCCAGAAATAATACGCGCCCTGTCTCGGTAACGAGACACATAATAACGGGCGAGTAGCGTAAAGACAAACATAAAACACAGTCAACAAACACTGCAAAATAATACGATAGTAATTGTGGAGGCGAAAGAACAGATATAACGTTCCGTGGCTACTTCCATAAGCTAACACTAACAGTCACATGCAGAACCTAAAGGGGGTAAACGCCCGATCTCCCAGGGGGGAGAAACATTTTACAGGCGAGCCGACGGAGAACCGCAGTCCCATAGCCTTACCAGCAAAATGACTAAGCTTAAAATGGAGCCACGCCCTAACCTCTCAGTAAGGAGATGTAACGAGGCAAAGGAACAGATAATTAATGTTCCAAGGCATAGTTTGAGGCTCGCAGTCACACGCAAACATGTCTACAACATCGCCCGGTCTCCCTATGAGACGACATGCACAGAAGGGCGAACAGAACTACAGTTCTGAACAGAATCGCCCAAATCTCCATACCCGGAGAAAAAGCACAAAAGACGAATGGACAGCTGCACCGAAACTATCGGCTATTTGTGTCATGGTTTTGACCCTGTTTCCCCATGCGGTCGTTTTCCTCGGTGGCCACGCGAGGGCGCTGCCCTTTTGGTAGATGCTTGCTCCGCCCTGCTGAGTTTGCGGAGCTTCTGGTTAAGCGTTTACACCTGTCGTAGTCACCTGAGAGATGTATTTAAGCCTACCGTTTCCTGCATTCGGGGCTTCGACATTAATTGTTAATTGTTATGTACTGTGGTGTTATTGTTGGCTGTGAGTTCTCGTACCATTTTGGCTACTCGCCTATTTTTAGCGTCTCTTTTTAGAGGCAGGGCTTATTTCTTACTGGCTTGGTAGTTGATTGTCTCGTAGAAGTTTGGGACCGTAAATCTCTGCTCTATTTTGCCTTTTTAGTGCTTTTTCTCCGTGTATGGAGTTTTGGGCGATTCTGTTCAGAACTGTAGTTCTGCTCGCCCTTCGGCACATGTCTTCCCATTGGGAGATCAGGCGTTTCGCTTCTACTTAGTTATTAGCTCGTAGAAGTATATAGTAGCAGTTCTTTATTCCTTTTTTCGCCTGTTATTTGGTTTTCTTACTGAGAGACCTGGCGTTTTGCTTCTACTCAATTCCGTGTTACTGTGAGCCAGTAAGTAGCTTCGGTACGTTTATTCCCTGTTGTCTCCTTCTCGTGGACTACGTTCCCCTTTGTTGTGACTCAGGGTTTTTATTTATATTGAGAAGCTGTTGTGCTATTTTGCGTTGGTCTTTGTTGCAGCTGTCCTCCGTCCTTTTTACCTACGGGACGATTTTGTTTCGGAACTATTGTTCTGTTCGTTTTCCGGGTGTGTTTTCTCCTTGTGTGGAGTTTGGGCTAGGTTGTGGACATGTTTGTGTGACTGCGCGTAGCATGGTAATTTCAGCTCTCTGTTCCTTCGCTTCGTTACATTCTTTTACTGAGAGGCTAGGGCGGTTGTTCCAATTTAAGTTTGCGTGAGTCTTTTGGATAGTAAGTTATGGGACGACGGTGCTCCGTCGGCTCACCTGTAAAATGTTTCTCCCTCCTGGGAGATCGGGTGTTTACCGCTTTGCTTTCTGCATTTGACTGCTACTTATTAAACTAGCCATGGAACGTTAAATCTCGGTTCCATTTCGCCTCGTTACATATTTATTTACTGAGAGGCTAAGGCGGTTGTTCCAACTTAAGCTTGCGTTAGTCTATATGGATCGTAGTTATGGGACGACGGTGTTCCGTCGGCTCACCTGCAAAATGTTTCTCTCTCCTGGGAGATCGGGTGTTTACCGCTTTGCTTTCTGCATTTGACTGCGAGCCTATCAATCTCGCCATGGGAACGTTAATCTCTTCCTGTTCGCCTCGGTACATTTCCTCATAGAGAGGCAGGGCATTTATTTTCAGTTAATCTCGCGTTGGTCTAGCCGGTAAATGTCCGGCGCTGCCTGTCCTGCTCGTTCCTTTCGGTGCCTTTCTCCTTGCAGGGAGTTTTGACGATTTTGTTTGGAACTGCTGTTCTTTTCGTCTTATGGCACATGTCTTCCTATAAGGAAGATTGGGCGATGTTGTGGACACGTTTGTGTGTGACCGCGAGTCTGATAGTAGCCACGGAACGTTATATCTGTTCCTTTCGCCTCCTCATACTATCGTATTATTTTGCAGTGTTTGTGTTTTATGTTTGTCTTTACGCTACTCGCCCGTTCTTATTTTGTCTCGTTACCGAGACAGGGCGCTTATTATTTCTTATCCCTGTCCTTATGCTCTACTTGGCGTTTGACAGTGAGCCGGTTAGTAGCGTTTGTAGTGGTGTTTGTGTTCCTTGTCTTGTCTCCTCCCTTATCTGCGGGTATTCCGCCTTAGTGGCCGAAGGGCTTAATGAATCCCCTTGCTGCGTTTGGCTCCTCCCATCTCACACGTCACGCCCCATTACAAGCAGAGGGCAAAGAGTGCCTTATTGGAGAGACATGAAAATAAGATCTCAAGAAGAGATCTAGCAAATAAGAGATGGCAGTACCTATTAGAACGGTGAACAAGTTACTGTGGGTGAGCTTGTTTATGACCCCGAAGCTTTAGATGAATAAAAGCCCATAGTCTTTATAGTCTTTATGGGGGGTTAAAGAGGTTCCCATTACTCTCATAATATCCACTATACAGAAGCCGCATTACAATTTGACTAACACAAGCACAAACAAATACAAGCCCTGCCTCTCAATAAGGGGAAATGTAACGAGGCGAACAGGAACAGAGATTTAACGTTCCATGGCTAGTTTAATAAGTGCACAGTCTAATGCAGCAAAACAAACCTGGGTAAACACCCGATCTCCCAGGAGGGAGAAACATTTTACAGGTGAGCCGACGGAGCACCGTCGTCCCATAACTTTACTATCCAAAAGACTCACGCAAACTTAATAAAACACACGCCCTAGCCTCTCAGTAAAAGAAAGTAACAAAGCGAAAAAACAGAGCTAACGTACCTATGCTACGCGCAGTCACACACAAATATGTCCACAACCTAGCCCAAACGCCACACAAGGAGAAACATACCCGGAAAACGAACAGAACAATAGTTCCGAACCAAATCGTCCCGTTGGTAAAAAGGGCGGAGGACAGCTGCAACAAAGACCAACGCAAAAATAGCACAACAGCCTCTCAATAAACACAAAAACCCTGACTCACAACAAAGGGGAACGTAGTCCACGAGAAGGAGAAAAAACAGGGAATAAACGTACCAAAGCTACTCACTGGCTCACAGTAACACGGAAATGAGTAGAAGCAAAACGCCAGGTCTCTCAGTAAGAACCCTTAACAGGCGAAAATGAACCAGAGAAACTACTACTCTATACTTCTACGAGCTAAGAAACTAAGTAGAAGCGAAACGCCCGATCTCCCTATGGGAATACATGTGCCGAAGGGCGAACAGAACTACTGTTCCGAACAGAATAGCCCAAAACTCCATACACGGAGAAAAAGCACTAAAAAGGCAAAATAGAGCAGAGATTTACGGTCCCAAACTTCTACGAGATAATCAACTACCAAGCCAGCAAGAAATAAGCCCTGCCTCAACAAAGAGACGTTAACAATAGGCGAGTAGCCAAAATGGTACGAGAACTCACAGCCAACAATACACCACAGTACAAAACAAGGAACAATTAACAATTAATGTCAAAGCCCCGAACGAAGGAAACGGTAGGCTTATATAATTCTCAGGTGACCTACGCACAGGTGTAAACGCTTAACAGAAGCTCCGCCAACTCAGCAGGGCGGAGCAAGCATCTACCAAAAGGGCAGCGCCCTCGCGTGGACACCGAGGAAAACGACCGCATCGGGAAACAGGGTTCAAAACCATGACAGTCTCCTTGTCTTACGTGGGAAATATTCTAACGTCTCAAAAGTCTTGTGGCCAATTAATGAATTTTAGCATTACGCATAGGTGACATACCATACAGATCATACATCCCTGCAGATCATTTTAAAACTAGACTCACTGGTACCTCTGGCCCATTTTAAACCACTGCTTTTTAGTCACTTAAATTCTGTCTGCACCTGTTTAAATTGATTCGTTTTATATTTGTATCTTGATTTTTATATGTCTTAATTTTAAATTGATTTGTCTTAATTGTTTTATACCTTGTATGTTTATCTTATTTAAACTCATCATTGTATACTCAACATCATTGTAAATGAGGGGTGGTCCTCAATGATCTTCGAGTTTAAATAAATAAGAAAAAAAGAAAAGAAATACTGCACACATAACAGAGTATATGTAATGAAAGCTTTGAGAGTAAAATTGAAGCACTTCACACGAGAGTCACTTGCATCTCCACCCGCAAAGCTGGTTGATCTTGAGACTGAATGAGAGGAAGTAATAGACAAAAGGGTCAAGAGCACTGTTCAGAGAGGCCATTAAGGCCAAAGTGATCTGGCTGAGACAAATACCAGAAGAACCTCCCTTCCCCGGACCTGTGTTCAAGCGATGAACAACGTTGACCATCTGAACGGTGTGGAAAGGGAGAAAGCAGACGGTCATTATGGCAATGAGGGTGACGATAGTTCTCAGGGATTTTGATTTCCATTTTTGCCCCACTCCTCTGAACGTGGCCAGCAGGCGTGCTATGAGGACGTAGCAGGACAGGATAGCTGCATAGGGCAGGAGGAAGCAGGTCACAGTCCCCAGCACCAGTAACAACGGCAGCCTATTCCACTGTTTGTCGGAATATCTGTCCCCGCAGGCCATGCTACCGTCCGGCTGGGGATTGAATACCCTCAGAGACACTGAGTTCCACAGAATGAAAACGCCGATGATAAGCCAGATGCACAAGCAGGTGAGCCGGCGGGAATGCTGGCGCCTCGTCCATTTCCCATAGGCTTGTGGATAGCGCACGGCAACAAGACGGTCCACGGAGATGCACAGCATGAAGAGACTTCCTCCATACAGGTTTCCGTAGAACAAGGTCAGGTATGCTGTGCAGAGGGCCTCCCCGAAACGCCAGTTGCTGCCCTGCAGCCGATAGTCTATCACCAGGGGCAAGGTCAGCGCCATTAACAGGTCCAGAGTCGCCAGGTTGGCCATAAAGAGCTTGGATGAGGATTTTTCTCTTCTCAGGTAGTGGAAGAGCAGGGACACATTCCCAGCCAAGCTGAGCAGGAACAACACACTGTAACTGACAGGTAGAAAGATTTGTCCAAAGCTGCTCCTGTAGCACAAGTTTAGCCTCAGCAGTGTTTGGTTGTTTGCTGTGTAATCAGCTGCAGATGAATTGTCCATCTTCATTGAGTTACTTACGGCAGGAATCTGCAAAGGAACAGCTCATTACAAAGTGTACGTTTTGTTAACACATATAAATGCAAATAAAAAGTTGGGAGACTCAATCATTGAGTAATAATGTTTACCGAAAGTGTGATGGTAACCTGTCACAGCAGTCTTGTTCTTCTCTCGATTTGACTCTGTGCCATACAACCACAGCACTTCCTTTACAACCTCCTCTTTTTTATGTGTCTGCAGGAACGCCGTATGGGGGGGGGGGGGGTTAGGACGATTCTAAGGGCCCCTGACTGACAGGGGTCCTAAAAAATTATTAGAACATTAGGTAAGATTTTTTCAACATTCAATTATTAACCTATCATCATTAATAGAATATTTTATTTACAATGTACTAATAAAACTAACAGTTTCTTTTTCTTGTTTCGTGAGCGTCGCGCTCGCGTAACGACAGCATTAACGCGTCCTGAAGCGACCCCCTATATGATTGAGTGTAATTGACAGCCAAAGTGATAGCCATTGTAATGCTACTGTCGAAAAAGACAGGCAATGTTTAGGTTACTGCCAGTGCTAAATCATAGTCCATGTAATGTCATTGTAACTTCAGTGTTAAAATGACAGTCAATAAAATGTTAGTATTTAAAACCAATGGGTGGATTATTAGCTTCTGGAGGTGTCGTTACAGTAATTGTGCAGGGGTGGCGGGGCCCATTGCGAGATCTTTTCATGGGGACCAAAATCCCTGGCGGCAATGTTGTGTATTATTGTGTGTTCTCAACTGGTTGAGTTTTCTACCAACCATTAGTTATGTTTGTAGAAGAAAACACAAATCAATGATTAATAATCAAATAAGAAGCAAATCATCTTTGAAGTACAGCCACAGATGGAGGAAGCAAAAAAAAACAAACCCAAAGCCTGAGCAGTCTGTACCCTCTTTTACTACAGGCGGCACGTCCTCCAAGTGAGGTCACACATTTTTTTCCTTTTGGAAGGGGAGTGCCCCCAACCCATCACATCACAGAACGACCATGTATCTCTGCAATAATATTGGCTTTTAGTTTCAGAACAGTGGGTTTGCTGAATTGCACTCTGCTGTTTCAAGTGTTCTCACTATCGCCCTCTACTGGATCTATATCCACAGTGCATATAAAATTTCCACTTTTCCCCAACTGTTTGCACAGAGAACACTGATATATACAGGTATGTCTGTAGACCTAGTTGGGGCTGAACTCTCATCTGGGAACCTTAATTACAATATCGCACTATTTTTCCTCATCATCTTATGATGACGTCATGGATAATGTCCAAATGCAAATGCAGTTTTAATTGTAGATTTACTGTGATCATACCCATGTGTAATATGAGCACGCTAAGTAAAGTTAATAAGTAAATACTCAATTTAGAGTCTGTTAATATGTAATATCCCAATACAGATACTGTTACTCTTAATATCACTAAGTAGACTTTTTTTTACAGACAACGAGGTTTTTCCCATTATTGCCCTGGAATGCATAGGGAAAGGAAATCATATTGTCAGAGAGAAGGGGAAATGAACTGTGAAGTTTATTTTAGATTTCTTTTTTAAAAATTGAATTTGATTTAATTTATGCATGCTATATAAATGAATTCAGTTCATGAAGACAACTTCTATACCATTCTGACGTTCACATGGAGTTCATTTGAATATGTGGCAGGATATCATAAATGATGAAATAAACAGCAGATGCACAGGATTCAGTCTTCAGTGTCTACTGTATATACAGTTGTAACAGCTCAGATGTATCCACAAGTAATACAAAAAAAAACAAAGTGCTTTCGAAAATAAATGGCAAAATGGAACAAACTGGCTGAATTAACAACACATAAAAATTTGGACAACACAGTTTTTTACCGACAACTTTTCGGTAATTGCTGCGGTAAAAAAAACAACTATTTTTACTTGTGCTAAATGCTGTAAATGATAGACATTTAAGTGCTCACCCTTTATGAGCAACCATGAAAGCAAACAGGAAATCCATAAGGTATCCGTAAGGTTCACATGGAGTTCACAGGATTGTCTGGCGGGAGATTCCATGAAGGACAATAAAAAGCAGACACATTACAGGATTGTTTCATTTTTGAAATAGTCTCTGCTGTCTGGTTCTCTTCTGTTTGTTATACTGTGTGGCCTGTAGGGTATAAAGTAGTCACTCTTTCACAGGTTAGGGCATTGAACTGGTGCACAAACTTCAGCTGTGGGGCTCCTGTGTGTGTGTGTGTGGGGGGGGGGGGGGGGGGTTCTCAAGAGACAGATTTCCAGAAGAAAATGGTTCCACAAAACTTTCTGATGACCTACCGGCTTTACAGGGCATTCAGTGGTTTGTGGTCTAAAGCAAGAACATACACGTCAAATAACTGCAAAGCACCTTGTACAGTCACATTATATTTCCAGAGACATATGAGCAGATTTTATTTTATAGCTTTTATTCACAATTATAGGCATAAAGTTCTAAGTTTTGTATTGTGTTTGAGATTCTTTACCTCTCAGTTCTCAAGCAGCACATGGATGTCACTCCCAAGGACACAGGAAGTAATGCTGGTAAAGAAGCCGCGCCACAATTTCCTTGCCTGCAGGTTGCATGGCTATAGGAAATAGTTCAACTAAAAATAATATTAAACCTATTTTTGTTACAGTATATACACATGTGCAACTTTTGGGGGCATAATGTCTCATGAAGTACATGCTGTTTTGTAGTTACCCGTATAACTGAAACTGTATTCCAATATTAATAAACATGGCCAGCAGGTGTCATTGTATCCAAACAAAGCAACTTAAACCTACTCCTCAGATCAGTAGTTCCCAAACTTTCTGATTTCAGGGCCCACTTAATGAGGGAATACCTTATTGGTGACCCAACCTGTATTGTAGCCTGTATGTGCACTGTAGCTTCTGTATGTGATTCTGCTAGCATTTTGAATTGCATTCAGTTGTATGAATATGTGCTATACAAATAAACTTGACTTGACTGTAACTGGTAGTATCACCAGTGTGGGTGACAATGGAGAGTGCCTGACTACACTAAGTTAACAATATGAATCTCACAATCCACCACAGTCCCTCTCCTGACCCATCACTGGGTCCTGTCTCAAAGGACCACACCCCTTAGGGATTCGCCCCAATCCTGGGATTTGCCCTTATGGGCGGTTAACTATGTACGATGTCAGTGCATGATATTTGTGCTGTATGATGTCTGTGCTAAATTATGTCAGTGCAGCATAATGTCTGTGCTGCGTGGTGTCTGTACTGAACAACGTGTACATTTAATGAAGCCTGCGCTGCAAGATGTCAGAGTAGCATGGTGTCGGTGATGCCTGATATCAGCGCAGCATGGTGTCTATATAGAATGCTATGAGTGTTGCATATCGATGCTACATGGCATCTTTATTGAACGTTGAAGTCACAGGGCCATTTCACAGAGAACAAAAATAGATTTAAAAGCCTCTGCTGTCCTTCCTACCACAACCAGCAATTCTACCACTTCCTGTTTTTTTTAAAAACTTGAGCCCCTGTTGAACAATCCAGCAAAGCTTTTTTCTTCAAAAACAAAACAGGGACACCTCTCTGAATAGTCCTTGCCAGGTTTTCAGTAACCAGCTATGATGAATTATGGATAGAACATCTCCGCTATCTGCTAGAACAGAAAGCCAAATGTATGACCATGAAGGTTTTACATAACACCACTGGCTCCAAGCTTGCCCTGGAGCTATTCATTACCGGAAAGGGAAATAGCAGCTCTGTGCCTTATATTAGGTGATGTCTCTCTTTTCTTTTATATTTTTTTCGTTACTCGAAATACATCTCTGACATATTTGTTTAACAGCAGAACTAACAAATTCAGTGCAAACTGAATGGTGTGTGCTGCAAATAACTGGCAATGCAGCACAGTAATATTACAAAGTTAACATTGTCAGACGGACAAAATACCACGGTATACAGTATTTCACGGTATGAATTTTTTTCCCCTTTTTAATTAAACATACTAGTATGTCCCATCAAAAAAACGAACAAGCAGGTATTTTGCTTTGAAGAAAAATATTGCTTTATTGAACTGAAACGTGTGTGCGCGTGTGTCTGTGTGTGTCCTCTCATGCATTAGCATTGTAACATTTACATAAGGTTCTCCTTATGACCTAATATGAGAACATTTACACAAGGGTCCTCCATTATGAATTTATTTGTTTAGGTCAGGTTGTTATGCAAGGACAGCATTAAAGATGGAAAATACACACAACAATCTTGTAATCTAGTGCAGTTTAATAATGTATATTAAATCAGATCAAAAACGTCTACGACGTAAAAAAAGCCAAGTTACTCATGTATAGTCTACATAGCACTGTCTATAAGTTCTTAATTCCAACTTGCAAAAACTAGGCCTGCCTTTTAAAGTCTTGATATAAAAATGTGGCCAAGTTACAACTAACAATATTGCCTATCGTAGCTCACAATAAATAAACTAGCTCTATTCCAAAGCAATGCTATCCAAACTTTCCTAAATTATTTAATGCAACTTGGCCCTGTGTTTCTTCATCTTTGCATGTGAAGAGATTGTGCCTCATGGAACAACATATGATTTCAATGAATGTTTTTAACAGTTGATGAATAATTACACTCCAGAAAGAATATGGTTGTACTTTGTTGGCAAGTTTACTTTAGAAAATGTACAGGTTTTAAAATGTTAACTGCTGCTACAGCATTCTTTACAATTCACAAACAGACATTTATATGAAGAAACATCATGTACAATAGAGAAAGGGGTGATGAATAAATAAATGCAGATAAAAATGAGTAATATTTTTACCTAGAAAATAGCGCACATAAAGCATTTTTACAAACATATCCAGACATGTTTGTGGGTCAGATGGTGGCAAATAAGTAATAGTACCAATTTCCTTAACATAATAGTATTTATGATATTTGCAAACAGAATTTTGTGAACACAAGGATATTTATGCTCTGTTGGACCACACAGGTTTTGATAGAAATCCAAATAAATAAATAAATAAATAAATACATAATAATTATAATAATAATTTTGTTCATTCTGTGCTTTTCATAGACCCAAAGCAGTGGATGCAGACAATTGTTCAAACATGCCTTATAGTGTAGTAATTGTTCTGTTTAATTTCTAAGTGCAACACATCTGAATCAGAGTATTTCCACTATAAATAATTTTAATTTTGCAGTTTGATGTGGCACATAAAGTTTCATTGACCACATTCTCTTGAGATGGTAAGATGAAGAAACACAGGGTCAAGTTGCATTAAATAATTTAGGAACGTTTGGATAGCATTGCTTTGGAATAGAGCTAGTTTATTTAGTGTGAGCTACAATAGGCAATATTGTTAGTTGTAACTTGGCCACATTTTGATATCAAGACTTTTAAAGGCAGGCCTAGTTTTTGCAAGTTGGAATTAAGAACTTATAGACAGCGCTATGTAGGCTATGCGTGAGTAACTTGGCTTTTTTTACGTCGTGGACGTTTTTGATCTGATATCACTTATTTTTTTATAGCTAACTAATGATGAATAATGCATGAAGATAAACACGGAGAGAGACATGCATTCCAAAGAAATATATGCAGACATTCGCTTAACCATAAAGCCCTCTATTGACAAGAATGAGAACAGTTATCCTATTATAGACGGCACACAATTACATTAAAAGAGTTTGTATATGAGCAGTATTTAATGTGTAATGAAATACAATGAACAACACCACCTGAGCTATGGATCATGAAGAAGCATGTAAATTAATGAACCAAGTCTATATGGAGACATGCATGCACCAAGGGCTAGACGCAAACACATTCTAAATGAAAGACATACAGCCTAAATAGTTTGCATCAGTAAAATATGGAAATACAGTTTTAAAATAGGGCTATTAGTATTCTATGAAATACATTTAACGTTAGGCTATTCAACACTGGATTGCCGGATGCGTAACTCCAACCTTCCACGTGTGGGCTACGAGCTAGCGAGCGAGCTAGTGAGGTTCTGCACAGCAGAGTTTTTTTTCCGGTAGTGTAGAACGTTACCTGTGGGAAATGTTTTGGTACCGGACAGCTAGGTTTAGTTTAGTTTTCTGTAGTGCAATGAATGTAGGCTATAATGCATGTTGATTCGCTTCGTAGTAGCCTAGCTTGTATCTGCTTCCTGACGAGAAGCAGGAAGTAACGTTGGCGAACAAGCTTAATTGGAGAACGCATATTTCCCAGGAATCTTAGCCAGAAAGAAAACAATAGATACTACTAAGAAAGTACATACCAGAGATTATTCTTCTTCTTATTATTATTATTATTATTATAATTAAAAGTATTTGCAGTAAGCTACATTATCAGCAGAGTAGCGTAGAATAGAGCCACATTCGGAGGCTATTATTTTTTTTTTTTTTAAAGTGACTAACCATGAATCAGATATGTTTGGGGAATTGGCGGTTTATAAATCCGATCTCTTAAAGGCTTGCAGCTTAAAAGAGGCTATCCTCAATTCTTAATGTAGGCTATTATCGTAAATTCTTAATTTTCCTAGTAGTTAATTTTATGGTGACCTTGTGTTATGTGTGAAAAGGATAAAGTGAACAGAGCTGAAGTAAAGAAATTAATGAATAAAGAAATGTTGGCCGAGGCAAGGGGTTTCCACAGTCAGTCAGTCATGACCACAAGAGCAGAGCGTAACACCCTCCCCAAACCAGACAAGAGCGAGCGTCCGGTTTGGGGAGGGTGTGATATAGTACAAGTGAAATACAAGTGAAACACTGAACAGTTAATATTGGAAACCTCTTTTGCCTTTGCAATAAAAATACGTTAATGTGTCAATGTGAAAATAATAATAATTCTAAGAAATGAAAAGTACTTAACAGTTGCACATTGTTTCTTTGGAAAATACACATGTACCCTGCTGGGCTCAAACCCACAATCCACTGTGTGAGAGACTGAACTTCTAACCACAAGGCCACAGTAGCTTCTGGAAAGCATGAAGCCATTAGCTACATTAACATTAAAAAACATTAGTATGAAGCGTTTTTATTGGACGATAAGCTTGATGAGCAGGTATACGGACCATACCCTCAAATAATAATTCTCCCCATTGGATGACATTGCGACGGAGGCAAGCAATTTGGCAGGAAAATGGGAAGAATAAGAAGAAGAAGAAGCGGAAGAGGAAGGAGAAAGACGGCAAAATAACCCAAGTTTGGGGCTTTATTGTGTGGATGTGTGAAGTTGTATCTGAATGCTGTGTGGTTACATGAGGTCAGAACATAAAGAAGTTAATGTTTTTAAGGGCTGAGAGTCTATGGTCATTGTGGTTACTTCTGTAGGAAACCCTGAAAAGTGCCAAACTCTCGGTGCTGTATAGGTATGGGGCATGCCCCACCAAGCCGTAACTTGGCGGATGGCATACCTGCCATCCCAATTACAAAGTCCATTGTTGCAATTCAATATTGCTAGCAACTTGAAGTGTGATGTTTTATTTTTTCCCCTGGCTGTCCTGAGCAGAGCTGTGGATAGGTAACCCTCCATTATAGTGGCGTGCGGCGCCGTGCATATGCACATTGTGCAACATAAATTTATACCGTGGGCACAGTATTACAGGGAAAGGCTTACAGTTCAGAACCTTGGTTGCTTGATATCGCGGTATACCCCAAGCAGCACTGGAAGGCGGACATTCACATGGAGGAGACCGGGAGGGAGTTGTACGCATACTCTATCCAAGGAAGGCAGCTGGACCAGGTGGTGGGAGTCCTCTCCGCCAGGCAGCACAGCCCCTTCCCCAGCTCCTGATTCAGGCGTTCTGCCTGCCCATTCGTTTCGGAGTGAAACCTCACAAATGGAGTGCCAGAACCTCCTGGCGAACTGGGGGCCCCTGTCTGAGATTACCTCCTGGGGGAGCTGGAACTATGGAGCTGGAAGACATGCAGGACCACAAGCTCTGCAGTTTCCTTGGAGGAGGGGAGTTTGGGCAAGGCCACAAAATGTACGGCCTTAGAGAACCGGTCCACGATGGTGAGGACCACAGTGTTCCCCTACGAAGCTGGTAATCTTGTGAGAAAGTCCAATGTGATGTGGGACCAGGGGCGGTGGGGTACAGCCAGGGGTTGGAGGAGGCCACTGGGGCATTAGTTGCTCGTCTTGGCATGGGCGCATGTGTTGCATGCCACCACACATTCAGCCATGTCCCTCCCCATGTCGGCCACCAGAACCGGCGGGATAGAAGAACCAGGGTGTGAGTGGTTCCGGGGTGACAAGCCAACTGGCAGGTCGACACGCAGAGCCTCCTCCATGACCTCAACGATGTCAAACTTAGCTGCAGCCACCACAAAATTGGATGCAAGCACCAGCTCGGGACCTCCCTCCTCCTTGGGCGACTCGTGTAGCCGGGACAAGGCCTTGGGCTTGGCGTTCTTGGATCTCGTCGGTAAAAATGGGTGAACTGGAACGGAGAGAAGAATAGGGACCACTGGGCCTGATGTGGGGTAAGTCTTCGGGCAGAGCGGAGGTACTCCAGGTTCTGGTGATTTGTCCACACAAGAAATGGGATGGAGGCTCCCTCCAGCCAGTGGCACCACTCCTCAAATGCCATCTTGACCACCAGTAATTCCCGGTCTCCAATGCAATAGTTCCTCTCGGGCGCAGAGAGACGGTGCGAGAAGGCGCAGGGGTGCATCTTGTCATCCTTAGCTCGTTGCGACAGTACGGCTCCAAAACCAGTATTGGAGGCATCTACCTCCACCACGAACTGCCTGCTGGGGTCATGTAGGGATAGGACAGGCGCAGTGGAAAAGCGGTGCTTCAACTCGAGGAAGGCTGATCTGCACGCTATAATTGCGGATGAAGCGCCTATAGAAATTTGCGAACCCAAGGAAGCATTGGAGTTGCTTGCGACTGTTGAGAGAGCAGGCTCAGGAGCGACTGAACGCCTGGTGGAGGTTGTGATATTCACTGGGCACCTTAGTGAGATCGATCGCCTCTTTCTTCTGAGGCGGCTGGGGCCTCACGGGGCTGGCAGCGGAACTGAGGCATGTGAGGTGCCACTTAGGACTCCAGCCAGTTATAATTCCCTGAGTCCAATTTATCTGGGGATTGTGCTTGTTGAGCCATGGGGATCCGAGCACAATAAGAGTGAGGGGCGATTCCAGGACAAACAAAGAAATCTCCTCCCGATGATTGCCAGAGACCAGAATCTCCACAGGGCTGGTCACTTCCCGGATCTCTGGCAGAGGAGTTCTGGTAAGAGTGTTAGTGTGGAGGGGGGTCTTCATCTGGGCGGTGTGAATGCCTAACTGAGGGACCAGGGAAAGGCAGATGAAAGTAGCGTCTCCCCCTGAATCGATGAGAACTTGCACAAGTAGCTGAATCCCATTACAGGTGAGCAGGTCATGATGAATAGATCGGGACATGGAGGACGTTGGGGTCAGGGAAGTGGTCGTCAGGACCTCCTCTCTCACTTGATCAGCGTTGCCTTTAACTGGGAAGTTGTGGATGAAGTGACCTGGACCTCCACAGTACAGACATAGGTGGCTGGTGACGCTGCTGACATTCCTGGGGTGCTAGCCGGGCACAATCCACTTGCATTGGTTCAGGTGGGGCAGATGGCTCTGGAGGTACGGGGAGACAAGATCGGCGAGGAGAAGCAGGGGATGGGGAGACTCGGCGCTGGATCCCTCTATCCGACCGTTGCTCCTGCAGACGAATGTCGACTCAGATGGCGATGTCAACTAGCCCATCCAAGTCTTGGGGCAGGTTGCACATGGTCAGTTCATCCTGGATACTCTCAGACAGTCCATGCAGAAAGGCATTGTACAGTGCCTCCTTGTTCCATCCAGCAGATGCCGCCAAAGTCCGGAACTCGATGGAGAAATCCGAGACTGATTGCAGTGCTTGACGGAGGTGCGGGAGCTGTCTTGTCGCTAAGTTGCCGACTGAGGTCCGGTCGAACACCTTCTTCATCTCGGTGGAGAAGGACAGAAAGGTGGCAGTGGCCAGGTCACTTGCCATTCCCCAGGCACAGGTCTTGCCAGAGAGAAGGGTGATGACTTAGGTGACCTTGGACCGCTTGGAGGGGAATAAGGAGGGCTGAAGCACGAAAACCAGTGAACACTGGGTGAGGAAGACTCGACCGGAACCAGGCTCTCCAGAGTACTGGTTCTGGGTGAGGAAGACTCGACCGGAACCAGGCTCTCCAGAGCACTGGTCAGGCACGGGCAGACGGGGCTCCGGATTCCCTCGGGGACCAGCCATGGACTGGACCTGGAGCACGGCGGCGCTGGCGGCTTGGGCGGAGGTCACGGAGTCTCAGGCCAGCAGTTTCAGGGACGTTATATGTTCCGAGATGGTCTGTACGGTTTGTTGAAGCTACCGCAGCTCCATCTTGTGCTGTTCTAGTCGAGCACCCTGATAACGAAGGGCCTCGGAAGCTTGTCCCGAGTCTGCTGGTTCCATAGTGGCCAGATCGTTCTGTTATGAGAACTGATTGGAACCACACGCAGACTCCAAGATGTAATGAAACAAGCCTTATTCAGAATCGACAGAAAAGGGTCAAAGGCCAGCAAACAGTGCAATGCAGCATGGGCAGAATCATAGTCAGGTCCAGGCAGGAGTCAGAGTCCAGGCAAACAGAGCAATGCGTAGAAGGCAGGTTGAAGTCCCAGAACAGGCAGGGGTCAGAACCGGGAGATCAGTCAGAGGCTGTAAAACAGGCTGGAGCAGGGCTGGGACGGAGATGGGTAGGCGGGCAGGAGGACTGGAGCAGGGCTGGAGGGGAACAGGCAAGGCAGTCCTGCAGGACGGGACTACACAGGACTCAAAACAAGGACTCGGAACAGGAAAGGAGCAGGCAGGAATCAAACGCTGGAAAGACTGAGACATGCCAGAATGCAGGGCACAAGACAATCTGGCACAGATCAAAGAAACAGGGGAGCTTGTGTGCCAGATTAACAATGAGACAATGAGGAACAGGTGAGACAAAACAACATGAGGAAACACATATCAGGTGCGGGAAGTGGAGGCATGAAATGGGGAAAAGGGAAAACGTGGAACGGAATATAATATACAGAAAACACATTGAAACGGAAAGACCAGGGATGGAATTAAGACACAGAGGCACGGGATGTGACAGAGCTGTATAATACCTGCAGATCACTGGGTTCGTTTACATGCACAGCAATATCCGATTACTGGAAACGATCACCTTATGCCAGTATTTAACTTATTGCATTCACATGGGCATAAGAAATGTGATTACTCCAAAAGTCGTGTTTACATGATTCTCTCCATTATTGGCTCTGTGGAAAACATAGCTACTAACTGCTTCCCGTTGTAAGGACAAAAATTATCCGTCCGTCAAAAATTTACGTTAGTAGGCTATTATTATTATTATAGCTAGCTAGTCATTATTATAGCTACTTATTTATAGCTAATTGCTAGTAGTGGTTGATTTATATTATTGTACTAGCTAGCTTTACCGATCTCTAAATCTGGCCAATTTCCCGATAATTTCCGTTATTTAATGTGCTAGCCACAAACTAGCTAGTACAAACACAAGCATGTAACACTGAACAATATATTTTTACCGGTGAAATGTAAATTTAATAATAAAATACTGGAAGTGAGATGCTGAAGGAACCCCAGGCATAGCAAATGTTGATGGGTGGAATCATTTTGACGTTACACCGCCTCTTCTGCCTGACATGCGTAGTTTTGAAAAGCCGAAAGAAACTGGAGAAAGGTGTTTGCATGCCTCAAAAAATCGAAAGTATGGCCAAAAAACCAGGGGTGTTAATCGGGTTTCGAAAACACGGATTATGACCTTACATTATCGGATAAAGGTGTTTACATGACCATTTCAGTAACCAGAGTATTGCCATAACCAGGTTAAGATCGGAGTATTAGTGTACATGTAAACGTACCCAGTGACACATTTAAGAGAGACATCTACACCTTTTTCAGTAAAATAAAATCTTTATCAAATACATGCTTCTTAGCAGACACTTTAATCCAAAGTGACATACATTATATGAATGCATACATTTGTTTTCAGTATATGTAGTCGCCTGGGATTAAACCCTCAACCTATGCAAAATGTTAGCACAATGCTCTAGCAACCGTGTAAAAACCATGTTTTTGATGGATCGGTTTTGTATGATTTTTGCACCTGAAGAGATAAGTTTTTGACACTGGTCTGGTGAAATGTCTTCCTGCTATTTCTTCTGTGGTGGAGGGGTATGGAGATGTTCACAGACAGAAGTCAGGGAAAAAGGTCCTAGAAAATGCAGAGAGCAGGAGAGAGATCGATGGAAGAGGGACTGTGTTTTTGTTCTTCTATAGCTCAATGGTTATGGAAACAAACAGCCCAATTACTCTACACTCAGACGGCCAATCATATTGATTTAACATGGCTTTGTAACAAAAATGTGGAAATGTCAAACACAGTTTATTAATTAGTCCAAGAGAAGCAAAAGATTTAGAACAGTAGAATAATAATACATAAACTTCTAATAACTAAAAAGAAAAGAATCATCACCAGACCTGGGTCAAATACCTATTTTAAACATGTTACTGACCAAAATAGTACTTGCTCTTGCTCACTGTAATATCAGCAAAGACTCCTTAAAGTTTCAAACTTCATATTCATAGCATTGATAAATCTACCATTGAAGCTACAAATTCCAAGATGATGCCTGACAAATGGCAATACTGTGACAGTCAGTCATCTAAAATTCCCATGAGCTGGTTTGTCCTAGAATCACCAGACTTGGCACGCTTGTTGGGATTCCCAAGCTCTTGAATCCTCTATATTATGACGCAGATTGAACACCTGGTGGCGCTGTAGTGCACATGACGAAATTTTGACATTGACACGCCCACTGCCGACGCCCCGTTTCACCTAGAGTCACAAAATTTGGTATGCATGTCCATTTGCTCATTCTGAACAAATTTGCCTCAAGGACCCATAAAGTCCGCCATATTGGATTTTTTGCTAATTAGCATTTTTTGTAAAACGCTTAAAATGCTACTCCTCCTACAAAATTTGCCCAATTGAGATGAAACTTGGTTTACATACTCCTTAGCCCATGTCTCATAAAAGTTATATTCGGAATTTTGATACTTTCAAAGATGGCCGAATGACGAGCCAATGAAATTTCAATGGGCGTGGCTCATCACAAAAATGCTAATAATTCCAAAACAATTTAACAGAAAGCTATGAAACTTGGTAGGTCTGTTAAGAGTGCCATTAGGACTAGACATGTACAATTTTATCCCAATCTATCCATGTGGTGGCGCTATAGAGTTCCAAATATAAAGAAATATAAAAAAATTCACTACAAATCACAGTTCCTTTGCAGAGATGTATAACTTGCTACAGTGACAAAGAGCCAGATTGGGATCATAGAACTTTACTAATTTGGTGGGCGCCATCTTGAATTTGCAGACATTTTGGCTTAAATGTACTCATTTATTACTTCTTTGAGTTTTTCCTTAACCGCTATGCTGATTAGCATGAAACTTGGCAAGTAGTTAGAAGTTGTCATCATACAAGCCCACACCGAATTTCGTGGCGATAGGCCAGTTGGTGGCGCTGTAGTGCACGTGTACATATTGTGACATTGACACGCCCACTGCCGACGCCCCGTTTGACCTAAAGTCACAAAATGTGGTGTACAGGTCCCTCTGCTCATGTTGAACAAATTTACCTCAAGGATCCATGAAGTCAGCCATATTGGATTTTCCGCTAATTAGCATTTTTTGTAAAACACTTAAAATGCTACTCCTCCTACAAAATTTGGCCAATTTACATGAAACGAGGTACAACAACTCCTTAGACCATGCTTCATAAAAGTTATATTCAGAATTGTGATATTTTAAAAGATGGCTGAATGACGAGCCAATTAATTTTCAATGGGCGTGACTTATCACAAAAATGCTGATAATTCCAAAATCATTTGACAGAAAGTTATGAAACCTGGTATATCTATTAAGAGTAACATGTGGAATTGACCTCTACAGTTTCAACCCAATCGAGCCACGTGGTGGCGCTATATAGATCCAAATATAAGAAAATATTTAAAAATTCACTAAAAATCATTGACACGCCCACTGCATACGCCCCGTTTTATCTAGAGTCACAAAATGTGGGATAGAGGTCCGTCTGCTCATAGTGAACAAATTTGCCTCAAGGAACCATCAAGTTAGCCCTATTGGATTTTCCGCTAATTAGCATTACTTGTAAAACACTTAAAATACTACTCCTCCTATATAATTTGACCAATTTACATGAAACCTGTTAAACACACTCCTTACACCATGCATCATAAAATTTATAAACAGAATTTTGATATTTTAAAAGCTGGCCGAATGACGAGCCAATAAATATCCAGTGGGCGTGGCTTATCACAAAAATGCTAATAATTCCAAAACCATTTCACAGAAAGTTCTGAAACTTGGATGGTCTTTTAAGAGTAACATCTGGACCTGACCTCTCCAGTTTCAACCCAATCGAGCCACGTGGTGGCGCTATAGAGATCCAAATATAAGAAAATATTTTAAAATTCACTAAAAATCATTGACACGCCCACTGCCGACGCCCCATTTTATCTACAGTCACAAAATTTGGTGGATACATCCCGCTACTCCTGCCCAACAAATTTGCCTCAAGAAACCATGAAGTCTGCCATCTTCGATTTTCCGCTAATTAGCATTTTTTGTAAAACACTTAAAATGCTACTCCTCCTACAGAATTAGACCAATTTGCACCAAACCTGTTCACTGGACTCAACCAGCATCCACAGATACATGCATTACTTTACTAAGGTGTATGTCAAAAATTGGCCGAATGAGAAGCCAATGGGTTTTGCATTGGGCGTGGCTTATCGCACAAATGCTAGTACTTCTAAAACCGTTTGATATGAAGTTCTGAAACTTGGTGGGTTGAGAGTTAGATCAAGACTTGAGCCCTGCAGTTTTAACCCAATCAATCTGCGTGGTGGCACTAAAGAAATACAAATGTTGGGATGGCAGGTATGCCATCCGCCAAGTACACTATCTCTGCTTAACAGGCCGTCTACCTACTATACCAAGTGTGAAAGTTCCTGTAGCTTAGTGGTTAAGGCATTTGACTGCCGTGTAGTAGGTTGGTGGTTCGATCCCCACCTGTTCCCGAGTTTTTTTTGAGGCACACAATGTGCACGACATTGTAAGAATGTTCTTTTTATTGCAAAGGCTAGGAAATTTCACAATATTACCTGTTATCTGTTTGAATTATGAAGTCAGTAAGCCAAAAAAATCTGATACCGCAACACACAAGTCTTATTTGGCCTCCTCATTTCTGTTAACCTGCTTTGGCCTAGTGGATACAGTATTGGCTTTCCATGTATGTGGTCAGCGGTTCAATTCCGCCTTGGTAGCAATGGCTAGGTTAATGTTTGGCAAAACTATTGTGCAAATGCTATGCTTCTTTCAATGTTGTTTTCACATTAAGAAACACCTTTTTATTGCAAAAGTTAACCCTTTAAAGCCGGACCGTTCTAATTTCAGTACAATTGGCTCTGCCGTCCAATCACTGATTTTCTTTTTGAAAACTGCTAGTTACAGATGACAAAATAAGCTACAATTGCATATAATTGGTTCATGAGCTTAGTGGGCGGGGATTTATTTGTAGACCGCTAAATAAAACCGCACGTCAACCTCGTAAATCTCCATTTGCTTCACCGCGGGCGGAGCGGACCACCTCGGACTGAAGACTATCGTCTGAAGACTTTACTGCGACTGAGGGAAAGCCAGTAAACCCCCTGAGGTAAGAAATATTTAAGATAATAATTAACCATAGATATTACTTCAGAAACGATTTTATTTTGAATAAAATCCTGTTTTTGTACCGCAGACTTTCTCATATTTTCACTTGAAATTCGCTAAGGTAGCTAACGTTCGGCTCTAGCTTCAAATGATGCCACTGTGTTGTTGTTACCCCAGCTCGTTTTGAGATGAAATTGTGAAAAAGTCTGTCATACAATGAATAAGTGAAGTGATAACGTTAGATGTGAATATTTTCCGTATCTTAGTGTAGACTTTGATAACTAAATAATAGTGAACTAAAGCTAAAACAAATAACGTTAGTCTAACAGTGAGCTGTCATCCTAAACCGCGCGAACAGCCATTTTCTTTTCTGCGTTTTTGTTTTCCTAATTTGAAACGTTAGCTCTGCTGTCTGTCTTGCTAGCTTTATAAATGTTATACTCAACTATTAGTCTTATCAATAGCAAGTACTAACTAGCTAGTTTTTTAACATAACGTTATGTATAAATTTGAAGGTTGTTGTTGATCAGTCCTGTCGAAAATGAATGGAGTAGAGAACAGCAAACATTTCCTAACGTAACGTCAGCTTCACGTTTTATTTTCTGACTCACATTTTTGACTTGAGCAAGATTAGCCTGTTTAGACAAATATGACAAAAAGACATCATTCAGTTGAGCCAATGTCACTGATGATTTAGGTCTGTTCATTCAAAACAATATCTTATATGAATGGACATTATGCTAAGTAGTCTAACATTGTGTTATTGTTGTGCTTTTTATCTAGGCTAACGTTATTCTGGAGCATAGTGTTTTCTGTAAAATGTCATTCTCGCTATACACCCCTTCAATGACTCAGAAATGGTTTTATATGTTATGGATTAATGAAATGGCAACTGATAATATATTTATCTATTACAGCGATGGATGGACATTATGCTTGTGTCCAGAATAGCTATTTTATCTATTCCTGACATAAGCATAAAGCGTTTGCTGTAAGATGATGTTATTGCAAGTATTACAGCCCTTTAATTACTCAGAAATGGTTTTATATGATATGTTATGGATTAATGAAATGGTAAATGATTACATATTTATGTATTGCAGCAAAGGATGGACATTTAGCCATCTGATACAGTCCCTGAAGAGGAGGTGGTGCCGAGGGTCATTGCAGAGCACGACACGGAGGACCATCAGGGCATGCATGCACTTACTGTTATCTTCTTGATTTTTGAATATATTGAAGGTATTTATGCTTGACCATAGATTTGTCTGCTGTATCTGTACTAATACATTAATGATTTTCCTGTAAATAAATTCAATGCATTAATTTTACAGGTATCTAAACTGATATTTGCCATGGGTTGTATCTTGTTTTTATTTGTTTTGCAATGTTATGCATTTACTTAGTTCATCCATTCACTATACATCTTTTTTTAAATAAAGTGTGTGTTTCATTGAACACATAAATTGTATATTTCAGTGTATGTGTCTTTCAATTTTGCATTATATCAACAGATTCTCAACAGTGATCCATTAGGAGTATGGATAAGTGGTAATGTGAAATGTCAATGAACCTAACATTCTAACAAAATTTTTTTTTTGCCTTTTCCCATACATCACTAAGATGTTATAACTTTTGAGCAGTAAATGATAAATCTGTTCTGATTTCTACTCTATATCACTTACAAAATAGTGAAGATACCATACAGTTTGTCTCCCTCGATCTTGAACATGAAATGTTTAAAAACCTAGGTTTCTCATGGAGAATAGCCATTTAGAAAGTTTTTTTTATTATTATTTATTTTGTGATTTGTTTTAATAATTGATATAATTGATGATATTGTGTTAAAGTAAGCATATTATTGTATATAAATGGAAAGCTCCAGTTATCCTGTTTAAAATGGTATATTATCTTTAGGGGTGTAACATAATATGATCACACCACAAACAGTTTTGCATACACAAAGGCGGGTCCCTTCGAAGGGTGACGGTTGGGGTTGGGTGGTTGAAGGGGTAGTGGGCTCAGGGCTGGCCGGCTGGAGGGTTAAGACTCCGAGCCCAACGGAGTGAGAGGTGGGCTGACAAAGGGTCCGGGGTGATGGGTGGTGGTCGGCATGCCTATGAGGTATTCCTCATAGGAGGTGTTGTCCAAGGGGTCTACAAAAAAAAAAATCCTGAGTCACCATGACTGGCGACCGCCTGCTGGGTCCTAGCCGAAATCAGAAATCAGATAGATACAGGGATAGGATAACGAGGAGGGAAATGACAGCTGCAGGTAGAAACTCAAGATGAAATAGTAATTAGTAATGTTAGTAGCGAACTCTAAAACCTTAATGTTAGTAGGTTAGCTGGTTAGTATTATATACACGTTAGTTTGTTAGCAGGTTAGTATTAAATCTAATCTAACAGTTAGTATGATTAGTACATTAGTATTATATACAAATATAAATAAAGCCAGAAGGAAGAAAACGAGATACGAAATACAGAGGAAACCCGAATGTTCCCAAAATCACCCAAATAGTGCAATGACAAAGACAGGGAGTGGAATCTCAGAAAACATGGAACGCGGACTGACAATCACGAGGGAAAAGAAATCAGGAAAAATAATAATAAAGAGTAAACAGACAGACAAATTACAGGATCCTAACAATCTTATTTTATTATTATTATTGAAATACTGCTATCATTTCACCATCTGCACTAGCACTCCGGATTTCCTTTCTTTCAGTGGTTTTGGTTTCAGTTAATTTTTAATACTGATGTGTAATGTTTGTTTGCCCACAACACTAGTATACAGCAAGCATACAGAATAATTGTATGCTGTACACTCAATTCCCAGCCTGGTTATCAGTGATGGCACTATGTACAATAAGTGTCTGTAGTGTGAAAATAGCTCTTCCAATATAACTCGGGTCAGTATATGATCATTAACATGATGCAGTAGTGATGAAATTGTGCAGGCGTGAGAACAAGCTAACTGCAGAATTACACAGAATGTGAAATGCGACCTACTGTTAGGATCCTGTAATCTGTCTGTTTATTCTTCATTTGTTATTATTTTTCCTGTTTTCTTTCCCTCGCGATTGTCAGTCCGCGTTCCATGTTTCTGAGATTCCACCCCCTGTCTTTGTCATGGCACTATTCGGGTGATTTTGGGAACATTCAGGTTTCTTCTGTATTTTGTATATCTCGTTTTCTTCCTTCTGGCTTTATTTATATTTGTATATAATACTAATATACTAATCATACTAACTGTTACATTAGATTTAATACTAACCTGCTAACAAACTAACATGTATATAATACTAACCTACTAACATTAGGGTTCTAGAGTTCACTACTAACATTACTAATTCATCTTGAGTTTCTACTTGCAGCTGTCATTTCCCTCCTCGTTATCCTATCCCTGCATCGATATGTGATTTTGCATTCTCTGCACGTGTCCACTTTCATGTTCCTCCCCTCTGAGCTGTGCACTTGTTTACCTGCTAACTCCAGGCCGTTTGTTATCATTGTGTCTGTGTATTCCAGTCCGTGTCTTACGTTTCCCCTGTCATTGTTTTATTGGTCCCTGTTAACCCCCACTGTTCTCACCTGTGAGCATCTCCCCTCCCTGCTTCTACACACCAGATTCCCATTATGTCTGTCTCCCTCTGTGTATATATACCTTGTCATTTCAGTGTTTCTTCGCAAGTTCCTTGTACTATATTTTGCTTCTGTGTTGCCTGTTTATTCCGAGATTCTGCCCGAGCTGTTCGTTTATTCTGTTTTCTAGTTTTTGCCTGTTGTTGTTTTGTTTTGTATTTAGTCTGTTTTGTTCTCTTTTGTTCCTCTTACGCCTGCCCGGTTTTGACCCCTGCCTGTGTTCTCGCGACCCTGGTTTTGGATCCTGTTTTTGTACCTTTGCTGTGCCTTCCCGGTTTGACCCTTGCCTGTTCCTTGACCACTCTTTGGACTGTGCTTTGTACCGTTGCCCTGTCTCCCCGGTTTTTGACCCTGCCTGTTTACCACGGATTGCTGCCTAGCCCTTTTATTAAACTTTGTTTTTGTACTTCCTGCCTGCGCTTGGGTCCTTCCCCCACCAACACCTAACACCTACAGCAGAGCTGTGGTTTTGTGTGTGTGCGCGTGGGTGCAAGGCATGAGGTGAAAGTGCATGCCAAAAATAAAGTGTGTGTGGGCCTAATATCTAATGACATGCAATCTAATGGAGACCATGACATTGGCTCTGGCTACTGAACTCCTGAGAACGAAAGGAAAACGTACAATTCAGACGGCGTTCAACTTTCAACAGCATGCATGCTGTACATAGTGCTATGCCATCAGGTATGTGGCTGTAGTGTGTGTGTCAGGTGAATATGTGTATGCATATGTGTGTGTGTATTTCCTATATATATCTTCCTACTAGCAAGACCCACCAATTAATTATTGTCCCCTAGGCTATAGGGGGATGAATCTCTGATCTTAATCTCAAGAACCATGCTGAAACCTACACTACAAATGACATTAAATCAAAATAAAATTAATAATAATTAAAAAAAACAATTTTCACTGTGGCATGTTTTGTTATCTAAGATACTTGTATTGTGTAAAAAAAGAACTCAAGTGAAAACAAAACTTTTAAATACTAAAGAAAATTCTGCCCGGTTTCAGGAGGATAATATAATAGCTTAGCATGTCACTGCCTGAGAAACCCAAAGCAAACCAAAGCCAACATCTCTCCCCTTAGTAAAGAAGAGCTCATAGCAATGCATAGAACAATATCTTAGCACAACATTGGAGGAACCCCTGGCAACACATAGGAGAAACTGGAGTCATGTGTGAAGTATTTGTATAATGGTGGCATTGAAATGACTCCATGTATCTGCAGAGAAGCGATACTGGGCTATTTGGTTCATGACTATTATGAAAGAAAGTCAATGTTTGTCACTGCACAAGTCATTTGGGACAGAATATAATACAATGCAATACTCCTGTATTAATTTCTCTGAGCTAAGGGATGGATACATATACTGTAAATAGCAAACTCACTACAAAGCAAAAAGACAATATAAAATGAACATTAAATCTCTAACTGACACAATACTCAAACGTTCGCTTCTGACTAACACTCACTTAATTAATAAGCGAAAAATCAATACACGCTCCTTCCTGTCTCCCTGTCTTACGTGGGAAATGTTCTAACATGTCAAAAGTCTTGTGGCCAATTAATTAATTTTAGCATTATGCATAGGTGACATACCATACTGCACACATAACAGAGTATATGTAATGAAAGCTTTGAGAGTAAAATTGAAGCACTTCACACGAGAGTCACTTGCATCTCCATCCGCAAAGCTGGTTGATCTTGAGACTGAATGAGAGGAAGTAATAGACAAAAGGGTCAAGAGCACTGTTCAGAGAGGCCATTAAGATCAAAGTGATCTGGCCGAGACAAATACCAGAAGAACCTCCCTTCCCCGGACCTGTGTTCAAGCGATGAACAACGTTGACCATCTGAACGGTGTGGAAAGGGAGAAAGCAGACGGTCATTATGGCAATGAGGGTGACGATAGCTCTCAAGGATTTTGATTTCCATTTTTGCCCCACTCCTCTGGACGTGGCCAGCAGGCGTGCTATGAAGACGTAGCAGGACAGGATAGCTGCATAGGGCAGGAGGAAGCAGGTCACAGTCGCCAGCACCAGTAACAACGGCAGCCGATTCCACTGTTTGTCGGAATATCTGTCCCCGCAGGCCACGCTACCGTCCGGCTGGGGATTGAGTACCCTCAGAGACACTGAGTTCCACAGAATGAAAACGCCGATGATAAGCCAGATGCACAAGCAGGTGAGCCGGCGGGAATGCTGGCGCCTCGTCCATTTCCCATAGGCTTGTGGATAGCGCACGGCAACAAGACGGTCCACGGAGATGCACAGCATGAAGAGACTTCCTCCATACAGGTTTCCATAGAACAAGGTCAGGTATGCTGTGCAGAGGGCCTCCCCGAAACGCCAGTTGCTGCCCTGCAGCCGATAGTCTATCATGAGGGGCAAGGTCAGCGCCATTAACAGGTCCAGAGTCGCCAGGTTGGCTATAAAGAGCTTGGATGAGGATTTTTCTCTTCTCAGGTAGTGGAAGAGCAGGGACACATTCCCAGCCAAGCTGAGCAGGAACAACACACTGTAACTGACAGGTAGAAAGATTTTTCCAAAGCTGCTCCTGTAGCACAAGTTTAGCCTCAGCAGTGATTGGTTGTTTGCTGTGTAATCAGCTGCAGATGAATTGTACATCTTCATTGAGTTACTTACGGCAGGAATCTGCAAAGGAACAGCTTATTACAAAGTGTACGTTCCGTTAACACATATAAATGCAAATAAAAAGTTGGGAGACTCAATATCACTGAGTAATAATGTTTACCGAAGGTGTGATAGTAACCTGTCACAGCAGTCTTGTTCTTCTCTCGATTTGACTCTTCCGTACAACCACAGCACTTCCTTTACAACATCCTCTTTTTTATGTGTCTGCAGGAGCGCCGTATGGGCGGGGGGGGGGGGCGGGGGGGTTAGGACGATTCTAAGGGCCCCGGACTGACAGGGGTCCTAAAAAATTATTAGAACATTAGGTAAGATTTTTTCAACATTCAATTATTAACCTATCATCATTAATAGAATATTTTATTTACAATGTACTAATAAAACTAACAGTTTCTTTTTCTTGTTTTGTGAGCGTCACGCTCGCGTAACGACAGCATTAACATGTCCTGAAGCGACTCAGAGCCTCAAAAGTCACAGAAATGCATGAAATGAGCTCTTGTAAATTCTAAATCTTCTGGGGGTGTACCAGACCCCCTATATGATTGAGGGTAATTGACAGCCAAAGTGATAGCCATTGTAATGCTACTGTCGAAAAAGACAGGCAATGTTTAGGTTACTGCCAGTGCTAAATGATAGTCCATGTAATGTCATTGTAACTTCAGTGTTAAAATGACAGTCAATAAAATGTTAGTATTTAAAACCAATGGGTGGATTATTAGCTTCTGGAGGTGTGGTTACAGTAATTGTGCAGGGGTGGCGGGGCCCATTGCGAGATCTTTTCATGGGGACCAAAATCCCTGGCGGCAATGTTGTGCATTATTGTGTGTTCTCAACTGGTTGAGTTTCTACCAACCATTAGTTATGTTTGTAGAAGAAAACACAAATCAATGATTAATAATCAAATAAGAAGCAAATCATCTTTGAAGTACAGCCACAGATGGAGGAAGCAAAAAAAAAACCCAAAGCCTGAGCAGTCTGTACCCTCTTTTACTACAGGCGGCACGTCCTCCAAGTGAGGTCACACATTTTTTCCTTTTGGAAGGGGAGTGCCCCCAACCCATCACATCACAGAACGACCATGTATCTCTGCAATAATATTGGCTTTTAGTTTCAGAACAGAGGGTTTGCTGAATTGCACTCTGCTGTTTCAAGTGTTCTCACTATCGCCCTCTACTGGATCTATATCCACAGTGCATATAAAATTTCCACTTTTCACCAACTGTTTGCACAGAGAACACTGATATATACAGGTATGTCTGTAGACCTAGTTGGGGCTGAACTCTCATCTGGGAACCTTAATTACAATATCGCACTCAATTTAGAGTCTGTTAATATGTAATAGCCCAATACAGAGACTGTTACTCTTAATATCACTAAGTAGACTTTTTTTTACAGACAACGAGGTTTTTCCCATTATTGCCCTGGAATGCAAAAGGAAATCATATTGTCAGAGAGAAGGGGAAATGAACTGTGAAGTTTATTTTAGATTTCTTTTTTAAAAATTTAATTTGATTTAATTTATGCATGCTATATAAATGAATTCAGTTCATGAAGACAACTTCTATACCATTCTGACGTTCACATGGAGTTCATTTGAATATGTGGCAGGATATTATAAATGATGAAATAAACAGCAGATGCACAGGATTCAGTCTTCAGTGTATACTGTATATACAGTTGTAACAGCTCAGATGTAACCACAAGTAATAAAAAAAACCCAAAGTGCTTTCGAAAATAAATGGCAAAATGGAACAAACAGGCTGAATTAACAACACATAAAAATTTGGACAACACAGTTTTTTACCGACAACTTTTTGGTAATTGCTGCGGTAAAAAAAACAACAATTTTTACTTGTGCTAAATGCTGTAAATGATAGACATTTAAGTGCTCACCCTTTATGAGCAACCATGAAAGCAAACATCAGAAATCCGTAGGGTATCCGTAAGGTTCACATGGAGTTCACAGGATTGTCTGGCGGGAGATTCCATGAAGGACAATAAAAAGCAGACACATTACAGGATTGTTTCATTTTTGAAATAATCTCTGCTGTCTGGTTCTCTTCTGTTTGTTATACTGTGTGGCCTGTAGGGTATAAAGTAGTCACTCTTTCACAGGTTAGGGCATTGAACTGGTGCACAAACTTCAGCTTTGGGGCTCCTGTGTGTGTGTGTGTGTGGGGGGGGGGGGGGTTCTCAAGAGACAGATTTCCAGAAGAAAATGGTTGCAGAAAGGAAATAGTTCAACTAAAAATAATATTAAACCTATTTTTGTTACAGTATATACACATGTCCAACTTTTGGGGGCATAATGTCTCATGAAGTACATGCTGTTTTGTAGCTACCCGTATAACTGAAACTGTATTCCAATATTAATAAACATGGCCAGCAGGTGTCATTGTATCCAAACAAAGCAACTTAAACCTACTCCTCAGATCAGTAGTTCCCAAACTTTCTGATTTTAGGGCCCACTTAATGAGGGAATACCTTATTGGTGACCCAACCTGTATTGTAGCCTGTATGTGCACTGTAGCTTCTGTATGTGATTCTGCTAGCATTTTGAATTGCATTCAGTTGTATGAATATGTGCTATACAAATAAACTTGACTTGACTGTAACTGGTAGTATCACCAGTGTGGGTGACAATGGAGAGTGCCTGACTACACTAAGTTAACAATATGAATTTCACAATCCACCACAGTCCCTCTCCTGACCCATCACTGGGTCCTGTCTCAAAGGACCACACCCCTTAGGGATTCGCCCCAATCCTGGGATTTGCCCTTATGGGCGGTTAACTATGTACGATGTCAGTGCATGATATTTGTGCTGTATGATGTCTGTGCTAAATTATGTCAGTGCAGCATAATGTCTGTGCTGCGTGGTGTCTGTTCTGAACAACGTGTACATTTAATGAAGCCTGCGCTGCAAGATGTCAGAGTAGCATGGTGTCGGTGATGCCTGATATCAGCGCAGCATGGTGTCTATATAGAATGCTATGAGTGTTGCATATCGATGCTACATGGCATCTTTATTGAACGTTGAAGTCACAGGGCCATTTCACAGAGAACAAAAATAGATTTAAAAGCCTCTGCTGTCCTTCCTACCACAACCAGCAATTCTACCACTTCCTGTTTTTTTAAAAACTTGAGCCCCTGTTGAACAATCCAGCAAAGCTTTTTTCTTCAAAAACAAAACAGGGACACCTCTCTGAATAGTCCTTGCCAGGTTTTCAGTAACCAGCTGTGATGAATTATGGATAGAACATCTCCGCTATCTGCTAGAACAGAAAGCCAAATGTATGACCATGAAGGTTTTACATAACACCACTGGCTCCAAGCTTGCCCTGGAGCTATTCATTACCGGAAAGGGAAATAGCAGCTCTGTGCCTTATATTAGGTGATGTCTCTCTTTTCTTTTACATTTTTTTCTTTACTCGAGGTACATCTCTGACATATTTGTTTAACAGCAGAACTAACAAATTCAGTGCAAACTGAATGGTGTGTGCTGCAAAGAACTGGCAATGCAGCACAGTAATATTACAAAGTTAACATTGTCAGATGGACAACAGTGGGGCTAATAACTCGGGAGATGGGGAATGGGCCAATGAAACGGGGCTAAGCTTCTTACAAGGGTTCTGGAGGGGAATTTCCCAGGATGAGAGCCAAACATTTTGGCCGACCATGTAACGGGGGTCAGGGCATCGATGGCGGTTGGCCTGGCTCTTCAGGATAGCTCGTGCCCTCCTCCAGGTTCTCCGAGCTTGAGTGACTAGGGCCTGGGCAGAGGGTGTCTCCACCTCCCTCTCCTCCTCTGGGAATAGGGGGGGCTGGTACCTAGGGATGTAACGGTATGAAATTTCACAGTACGGTACATTATCTACCAAAATACCACGGTATACAGTATTTCACGGTATGAATTTTTTTCCCCTTTTTAATTAAACATACTAGTATTTCCCATCAAAAAAACGAACAAGCAGGTATTTTGCTTTGAAGAAAAATATTGCTTTATTGAACTGAAACGTGTGTGCGTGTGTGTCTGTGTGTGTCCTCTCATGCATTAGCATTGTAACATTTACATAAGGTTCTCCTTATGACCTAATATGAGAACATTTACACAAGGGTCCTCCATTATGAATTTATTTGTTTAGGTCAGGTTGTTATGCAAGAAGGACAGCATTAAAGACGGAAAATACACACAACAATCTTGTAATCTAGTGCAGTTTAATAATGTATATTAAATCAGATCAAAAACGTCTACGACGTAAAAAAAAGCCAAGTTACTCACGCATAGCCTACATAGCACTGTCTATAAGTTCTTAATTCCAACTTGCAAAAAGTAGGCCTGCCTTTTAAAGTCTTGATATCAAAATGTGGCCAAGTTACAACTAACAATATTGCCTATCGTAGCTCACACTAAATAAACTAGCTCTATTCCAAAGCAATGCTATCCAAACTTTCCTAAATCATTTAATGCAACTTGGCCCTGTGTTTCTTCATCTTTGCATGTGAAGAGATTGTGCTTCATGGAACAACATATGATTTCAATGAATGTTTTTAACAGTTGATGAATAATTACACTCCAGAAAGAATATGGTTGTACTTTATTGGCAAGTTTACTTTAGAAAATGTACAGGTTTTAAAATGTTAACTGCTGCTACAGCATTCTTTACAATCCACAAACAGACATTTATATGAAGAAACATCATGTACAATAGAGAAAGGGGTGATGAATAAATAAATGCAGATAAAAATAGTAATATTTTTACCTAGAAAATAGCGTACATAAAGCATTTTTACAAACATATCCAGACATGTTTGTGGGTCAGATGGTGGCAAATAAGTAATAGTACCAATTTCCTTAACATAATAGTATTTATGATATTTGCAAACAGAATTTTGTGAACACAAGGATATTTATGCTCTGTTGGACCACACAGGTTTTGATAGAAATCCAAATAAATAAATAAATAAATACATAATAATTATAATAATAATAATAATAATTTTATTCATTCTGTGCTTTTCATAGACCCAAAGCAGTGGATGCAGACAATTGTTCAAACATGCCTTATAGTGTAGTAATTCTTCTGTTTAATTTCTAAGTGCAACACATCTGAATCAGAGTATTTCCACTATAAATAATTTTAATTTTGCAGTTTGATGTGGCACATAAAGTTTCATTGACCACATTCTCTTGAGATGGTAAGATGAAGAAACACAGGGTCAAGTTGCATTAAATAATTTAGGAAAGTTTGGATAGCATTGCTTTGGAATAGAGCTAGTTTATTTAGTGTGAGCTACAATAGGCAATATTGTTAGTTGTAACTTGGCCACATTTTGATATCAAGACTTTTAAAGGCAGGCCTAGTTTTTGCAAGTTGGAATTAAGAACTTATAGAAAGCGCTATGTAGGCTATGCGTGAGTAACTTGGCTTTTTTTACGTCGTGGACGTTTTTGATCTGGTATCACTTATTTTTTATAGCTAACTAATGATGAATAATGCATGAAGATAAACACGGAGGGCCCTATTTTGGCGATCTTGGCGCTTAGTCTAAGCGCATGGCGCTAAGTCCATTTAGGGCGTGTCCAAGTCCACTTTTGCTATTGGCGTGTTTTTTTGGCGCTAAGCACGGCGCATGGCGCAACTGGGCTGAACCTAGTCGCTTCATTAATTATAGGTGTGTCTTGGGCGTAACATTCAATAAACCAATCAAAATGTCATATCCCATTCCCTTTAAAAGCCTGCTTTTCCACCTTGGCGGATTGCTTATGATGGCGAAACAGACATGCTCGTGCGTGTTTAGTGTGATCAAGGAATAGGCTAAATGGAGTATGATCAATATTATTCGGACTAACCATTAGCCTATGAGTTCCCGGTAATTCCAGACAGGGCTGTTATTTTACAAAATATGTGCGGTTAAATTTCGTTAAAAGGACCTGCAACAGCTGAGAATAAGCTATCAATGGCTTCAGTCTCACCTTAGAAAACGCCAAATTAGCCTGCTTGTTCAGCGAATTTCGTTTGATTATGCAATGAAAGTGTCAAACATCAAGTTCAAGCTTCGTCCAAAGTTCATTAGGCTACCTGCATAGTAGGCTAATATTGATTAATAACATACATACCGTTGTTTTGCCTTAATGATGACACTAAATAGCCATACAATAAAGCTGTCAGGTTCGCAACCCATAAGTTCACGCATATTTCCCCTTGTTTAATAATGTCCTGTTTATGGAAATGTGACCAACCTGTTTTACTCGTAGCGTAATCCTTTAAAACAATCCACTTTCCCATGAAGACCGTTAAACGTGCGACTTACAGCAGGGGAAACAGAACATGCAGCTCACGTGCAGAGAATGGCATTAAAATTAATTGTGAATTAATTGTGTAACTTGCTGCAAATTTGTTTTAGTTTCTAATTAGACGCTTAGTTCTCTTTAAAATCGTTTTGTTCAGTTAAGGAATAACGGGTGAAATCAGCTGGGTTTTAAACGGTGAGAGTATGGAAACCTGGTCACTGTAATTAAAAAAAATATGAAGGACGAAGAATAGCTAAGGTTACAATTTAGTTAACATGGTGACATCTCCGTTTTTTAACCATAGGCTATCGAAAAAAAACTTATGCATAGCGAATCCGCTGTAGCCTAGGCTATTTGAAAAACAATAAATGCAATATTCACTGGACAAGGTTTTGAACTTTTTTCAGTCACAAACCATTCTATTTACTTACAGGCTGTATTCACAGAACTGTATTGTAATGACATCTGAAGCGCATTTTCAGAACTTAAATGTCCGTCTATTGCCGTGCGCGAGTTTTCCATTGAATGACAATTCACGCATTAGGTGCAAAGACAATTCGCGCATTAGGCTTGATAGCTATAGGTGTTATCAGCTCCTTTTTAATGGATAGCCATTGTCCCGTACCATCGCACATCGCCTGGATGTTGATGGAGTGGGCTGAGAGCAATGTAATGTGGCATTGTTTCCCTTCGCTGATGGAAAGGTATGTGGACCTATGGAACCTTTTATTATTATGCATTTTTGATATAGCCTACACAATAATAATATTTCACATTATGATCTAGATATTTTAGTCATGCCTGTGCACGCCCCTGTGTGTAACAGACAGGAGGGTATGCGCGTTGTGCACACGCCTATGTAGACGCACTTATATGCGCCGTTAAAATAGCATGTAAACAACTGCGACATGACTTTAGACCAGGTTTGTGGTGTGTAAGATAGGGCCCGGAGAGAGACATGCATTCCAAAGAAATATATGCAGACATTCGCTTAACCATAAAGCCCTCTATTGACAAGAATGAGAACAGTTATCCTATTATAGACGGCACACAATTACATTAAAAGAGTTTGTAGATGAGCAGTATTTAATGTGTAATGAAATACAATGAACAGCACCACCTGAGCTATGGATCATGAAGAAGCATGTAAATTAATGAACCAAGTCTATATGGAGACATGCATGCATCAAGGGCTAGACGCAAACACATTCTAGCTGAAAGACATACAGCCTAAATAGTTTGCATCAGTAAAATATGGAAATACAGTTTTAAAATAGGGCTATTAGTATTCTATGAAATACATTTAACGTTAGGCTATTCAACACTGGATTGCCGGATGCGTAACTCCAACCTTCCATGTGTGGGCTACGAGCTAGCGAGCAAGCTAGTGAGGTTCTGCACAGCAGAGTTTTTTTTCCGGTAGTGTAGAACGTTACCTGTGGGAAATGTTTTGGTACCGGACAGCTAGGTTTAGTTTAGTTTTCTGTAGTGCAATGAATGTAGGCTATAATGCATGTTGATTCGCTTCGTAGTAGCCTAGCTTGTATCTGCTTCCTGACAAGAAGCAGGAAGTAACGTTGGCGAACAAGCTTAATTGGAGAACGCATATTTCCCAGGAATCTTAGCCAGAAAGAAAACAATAGATACTACTAAGAAAGTACATACCAGAGATTATTCTTCTTATTATTATTATTATTATTATAATTAAAAGTATTTTCAGTAAGCTACATTATCAGCAGAGTAGCATAGAATAGAGCCACATTCGGAGGCTATTTTTTTTTTTTTTTTTTAAGTAACTAACCATGAATCAGATATGTTTGGGGAATTGGCGGTTTATAAATCCGATCTCTTAAAGGCTTGCAGCTTAAAAGAGGTTATCCTCAATTCTTAATGTAGGCTATTATCGTAAATTCTTAATTTTCCTAGTAGTTAATTTTATGGTGACCTTGTGTTATGTGTGAAAAGGATAAAGTGAACAGAGCTGAAGTGAAGAAATTAATGAATAAAGAAATGTTGGCCGAGGCAAGGGGTTTCCACAGTCAGTCAGTCATGACCGCAAGAGCAGAGCGTAACACACTCCCCAAACCAGACAAGAGCGAGCGTCCGGTTTGGGGAGGGTGTGATATAGTACAAGTGAAATACTGAACAGTTAATATTGGAAACCTCTTTTGCCTTTGCAATAAAAATACGTTAATGTGAAGTTAACGTTAATGTGAAAATAATAATAATTCTAAGAAATGAAAAGTACTTAACAGTTGCACATTGTTTCTTTGGAAAATACACATGTACCCTGCTGGGCTCAAACCCACAATCCACTGTGTGAGAGACTGAACTTCTAACCACAAGGCCACAGTAGCTTCTGGAAAGCATGAAGCCATTAGCTACATTAACATTAAAAAACATTAGTATGAAGCGTTTTTATTGGACGATAAGCTTGATGAGCAGGGAAAGGCTTACAGTTCAGAACCTTGGTTGCTTGATATCGCGGTATACCCCAAGCAGCACTGGAAGGCGGACATTCACATGGAGGAGACCGGGAGGGAGTTGTACGCATAGGGCTCTATTTTCAAACCAGCGCAAGGGGACGGTATAGTCAAATGCAAGCTTGTTGACAGCATCAATGTCTTAAAACTGGCGCTATGGCGTTTCTCAGCAATACCGCTAGGATCAACAAATTCTCAACATAACATCCTTTCGCTTGCGCTGCAGTGGGATGGGTGGCGCTGTCTGGGGCGTGTTCTAAAATACTTTAGGCTCAGTGACAATTTGAACCAACGAAAACCCATTGCGTTATGATCAGCTGGAACCACCTCTTAGCGGGAACGCAATAGACTCTGGCAATTTGGCAACTTATTCGTCATGTAGTTCTATGTAGTGTCTATAGGTGATGCCAACATTACACTTCCATTTAATGAACAAATAGCCTATAATTATTATTAATTAATTAATTTTAATTTAAACTACTAGAATAAAACAGGACAGCTTACAAGAAACTTGCGATCATGTAGGCCAATAGCCTATAATATATAAATTACACATTGACACAGTTGAATCATAAGCCTACCATTTGAATCATAATTATGCCTACATCACCTAATGTAGGCTAATTAATGCATTCGCCACCTCCTCCCGTGCCTTCCGAACTTCTGGGAGACGAGGTGGTGTGGATTGTGATCCATAAATTACTACAGTCCTAGCCTGTACTTCTGTGCAAGTATGTCTGATTCCTGTGCGGAAAATCACTCTTGTCGTTGACGGTCCAGTGCATTTGGGTTGCTCATTATGAAATTGCATGGAGCAATTGCGTTCCAACTGGCTTTTTTTTTAAAGCATGAGAACAACAATTTTATTGGCTACCATAGAGACACACCTTGGACATTTAAACCCAGCCTTTTAGCAATACCGCCATAAGGTGCGCCAAGATTGCCGTCATGAAATTACCAAATTTCTCGCCGACACGCCCTCAGAGCGATACCGCCAAGCGATTACTCTTGCGTTCACCATTGCGTTTGGTTTATTAAAATAGAGCCCCTACTCTATCCAAGGAAGGCAGCTGGACCAGGTGGTGGGAGTCCTCTCTGCCAGGCAGCACAGCCCCTTCCCCAGCTCCTGATTCAAGCGTTCTGCCTGCCCATTCGTTTCGGAGTGAAACCGCACAAATGGAGTGCCAGAACCTCCTGGCGAACTGGGGGCCCCTGTCTGAGATTACCTCCTGGGGGAGACTATGGAGCCGGAAGACATGCAGGACCACAAGCTCTGCAGTTTCCTTGGAGGGGAGTTTGGGCAAGGCCACAACATGTACGGCCTTAGAGAACCGGTCCACGATGGTGAGGACCACAATGTTCCCCTACGAAGCTGGTAATCTTGTGAGAAAGTCCAACGTGATGTGGGACCAGGGGCGGGGGGTACAGCCAGGGGTTGGAGGAGGCCACTGGGGTGTTAGTTGCTCGTCTTGGCATGGGCGCATGTGTTGCATGCCACCACACATTCAGCCATGTCCCTCCCCATGTCGCCACCAGAACCGGTGGGATAGAAGAACCAGGGTGTGGGTGGTTCCAGGGTGACAAGCCAACTGGCAGGTGTGAGCCCAGATGAGTGCTTGGGAGTGCACAAGTTCCGGAACGTAAAGGCGGCCCTCAGGGGTGTCGCTAGGCCTCAGGTCGACACGCAGAGCCTCCTCCATGACCTCAACGATGTCAAACTTAGCTGCAGCCACCACAAAATTGGACGCGAGCACCAGCTCGGGACCTCCCTCCTCCTTGGGCGACTCGTGTAGCCGGGACAAGGCCTTGGGCTTGGCGTTCTTGGATCTCGTCGGTAAAAATGGGTGAACTGGAACCGAGAGAAGAATAGGGACCACTGGGCCTGATGTGGGGTAAGTCTTCAGGCAGAGCGGAGGTACTCCAGGTTCTGGTGATTTGTCCACACAAGAAATGGGATGGAGGCTCCCTCCAGCCAGTGGCACCACTCCTCAAATGCCATCTTGACCACCAGTAATTCCCGGTCTCCAATGCAATAGTTCCTCTCGGGCGCAGAGAGATGGTGCGAGAAGGCGCAGGGGTGCATCTTGTCATCCTTAGCTCGTTGCGACAGTACGGCTCCAAAACCAGTATTGGAGGCATCCACCTCCACCACAAACTGCCTGCTGGGGTCATGTAGGGATAGGACAGGCGCAGTGGAAAAGCGGTGCTTCAACTCGAGGAAGGCTGATCTGCACGCTATAATTGCGGATGAAGCGCCTATCGAAATTTGCGAACCCAAGGAAGCATTGGAGTTGCTTGCGACTGTTGAGAGAGCAGGCTCAGGAGCGACTGAACGCCTGGTGGAGGTTGTGATATTCACTGGGCACCTTAGTGAGATCGATCGCCTCTTTCTTCTGAGGCGGCTGGGGCCTCACGGGGCTGGCAGCGGAACTGAGGCATGTGAGGTGGCACTTAGGACTCCAGCCAGTTATAATTCCCTGAGTCCAATTTATCTGGGGATTGTGCTTGTTGAGCCATGGGGATCCGAGCACAATAAGAGTGAGGGGCGATTCCAGGACAAACAAAGAAATCTCCTCCCGATGATTGCCAGAGACCAGAATCTCCACAGGGCTGGTCACTTCCCGGATCTCTGCCAGAGGAGTTCCGGTAAGAGTGTTAGTGTGGAGGGGGGTTTTCATCTGGGCGGTGTGAATGCCTAACTGAGGGACCAGGGAAAGGCAGATGAAATTAGCGTCTGCCCCTGAATCGATGAGAACTTGCACAAGTAGCTGGATCCCATTACAGGTGAGCAGGTCATGATGAGTAGATCGGGACATGGAGGACGTTAGGGTCAGGGAAGTGGTTGTCAGGACCTCCTCTCTCACTTGATCAGTTGCCTTTAACTGGGAAGTTGTGGATGAAGTGACCTGGACCTCCACAGTACAGGCATAGGTGGCTGGTGAGACGCTGCTGACATTCCTGGGGTGCTAGCCGGGCACAATCCACTTGCATTGATTCAGGTGGGGCAGATGGCTTTGGAGGTACGGGGAGACAAGATCGGCGAGGAGAAGCAGGGGATGGGGAGACTCGGCGCTGGATCCCTCTATCCGACCGTTGCTCCTGCAGACGAATGTCGACTCAGATGGCGATGTCAACTAGCCCATCCAAGTCTTGGGGCAGGTTGCACATGGTCAGTTTATCCTGGATACTCTCAGACAGTCCATGCAGAAAGGCATTGTACAGTGCCTCCTTGTTCCATCCAGCAGATGCCGCCAAAGTCCGGAACTCGATGGAGAAATCCGAGACTGATTGCAGTGCTTGACGGAGGTGCGGGAGCTGTCTTGTCGCTAAGTTGCCGACTGAGGTCCGGTCGAACACCTTCTTCATCTCGGTGGAGAAGGACAGAAAGGTGGCAGTGGCCAGGTCACTTGCCATTCCCCAGGCACAGGTCTTCCCCGAGAGAAGGGTGATGACCTAGGTGACCTTGGACCGCTCGGAGGGGAATAAGGAGGGCTGAAGCTCAAAAACCAGTGAACACTGGGTGAGGAAGACTCGACCGGAACCAGGCTCTCCAGAGTACTGGTCAGGCACGGGCAGACGGGGCTCCGGATTCCCTCGGGGACCAGCCATGGACTGGACCTGGAGCACGGCAGCGCTGGCGGCTTGGGCGGAGGTCACGGAGTCTCAGGCCAGCAGTTTCAGGGACGTCATATGTTCCGAGATGGTCTGTATGGTTTGTTGAAGCAACCGCAGCTCCATCTTGTGCTGTTCTAGTCGAGCACCCTGATAACGAAGGGCCTCGGAAGCTTGTCCCGAGTCTGCTGGTTCCATAGTGGCCAGATCGTTCTGTTATGAGAACTGATTGGAACCACACGCAGACTCCAAAATGTAATGAAACAAGCCTTATTCAGAATCGACAGAAAAGGGTCAAAGGCCAGCAAACAGTGCAATGCAGCATGGGCAGAATCATAGTCAGGTCCAGGCAAACAGAGCAATGCGTAGAAGGCAGGTTGAAGTCCCAGAACAGGCAGAGGTCAGAACCGGGAGATCAGTCAGAGGCTGTAAAACAGGAGGGCGAAGGGCTGGAGCAGGGCTGGGACGGAGATGGGTAGGCGGGCAGGAGGACTGGAGCAGGGCTGGAGGGGAACAGGCAAGGCAGTCCTGCAGGACGGGACTACACAGGACTTGAAACAAGGACTCGGAACAGGAAAGGAGCAGGCAGGAATCAAACGCTGGAAAGACTGAGACATGCCAGAATGCAGGGCACAAGACAATCTGGCACAGATCAAAGAAACAGGGGATCTTGTGTGCCAGATTAACAATGACACAATGAGGAACAGGTGAGACAAAACAACATGAGGAAACACATATCAGGTGCGGGAAGTGGAGGCATGAAATGGGGAAAAGGGAAAACGTGGAACGGAATATAATATACAGAAAACACATTGAAACGGAAAGACCAGGGATGGAATTAAGACACAGAGGCACGGGATGTGACAGAGCTGTATAATACCTGCAGATCACTGGGTACGTTTACATGCACAGCAATATCCGATTACTGGAAACGATCACCTTATGGCAGTATTTAACTTATTGCGTTCACATGGGCATAAGAAATGTGATTACTCCAAAAGCCGTGTTTACATGATTCTCTCCATTATTGGCTCTGTGGAAAACATAGCTACTAACTGCTTCCCGTTGTAAGGACAAAAATTATCCGTCCGTCAAAAATTTAGTAGGCTATTATTATTATTATAGCTAGCTAGTGATTATTATAGCTACTTATTTATAGCTAATTGCTAGTAGTGGTTGATTTATATTATTGTACTAGCTAGCTTTACCGATCTCTAAATCTGGCCAATTTCCCGATAATTTCCGTTATTTAATGTGCTAGCCACAAACTAGCTAGTACAAACACAAGCACGTAACACTGAACAATATAATTTTGCCGGTGAAATGTAAATTTAATAATAAAATTCTGGAAGTGAGATGCTGAAGGAACCCCAGGCATAGCAAATGTTGATGGGTGGAATCATTTTGACGTTACACCGCCTCTTCTGCCTGACATGCGTAGTTTTGAAAAGCCGAAAGAAACCGGAGAAAGGTGTTTGCATGCCTCAAAAAATCGAAAATTTGGCCAAAAAACCAGGGGTGTTAATCGGGTTTCGAAAACACGGATTATGACCTTACATTATCGGATAAAGGTGTTTACATGACCATTTCAGTAACCAGAGTATTGCCATAACCGGGTTAAGATCGGAGTATTAGTGTGCATGTAAACGTACCCAGTGACACATTTAAGAGAGACATCTACACCTTTTTCAGTAAAATAAAATCTTTATCAAATACATGCTTCTTAGCAGACACTTTTATCCAAAGTGACATACATTATATGAATGCATACATTTGTTTTCAGTATATGTAGTCCCCTGGGATTAAACCCTCAACCTATGCAAAATGTTAGCACAATGCTCTAGCAACCGTGTAAAAACCATATTTTTGATGGATCGGTTTTGTATGATTTTTGCACCTGAAACGATAAGTTTTTGACACTGGTCTGGTGAAATGTCTTCCTGCTATTTCTTCTGTGGTGGAGGGGTATGGAGATGTTCACAGACAGAAGTCAGGGAAAAAGGTCCTAGAAAATGCAGAAAGCAGGAGAGAGATCGATGGAAGAGGGACTGTGTTTTTGTTCTTTTATAGCTCAATGATTATGGAAACAAACAGCCCAATCACTCTACACTCAGACGGCCAATCATATTGATTTAACATGGCTTTGTAACAAAAATGTGGAAATGTCAAACACAGTTTATTAATTAGTCCAAGAGAAGCAAAAGATTTAGAACAGTAGAATAATAATACATAAACTTCTAATAACTAAAAAGAAAAGAATCATCACCAGACCTGGGTCAAATACCTATTTTAAACATGTTACTGACCAAAATAGTACTTGCTCTTGCTTACTGTAATATCAGCAAAGACTCTTTAAAGTTTCAAACTTCATATTCATAGCATTGATAAATCTACCATTGAAGCTACAAATTCCAAGATGATTCCTGACAAATGGCAATACTGTGACAGTAGATTTTCTGTATTGTACTGTAATATAGTTGTGAGGGGGGCGTGTACGGTGCAGAGGACCAGACGCGGCTATAGGAAACTGGAAAGTTCCCACGAATAGGAACCACAAGACAGAGAAACTCTGATAGTAGGAAAGGGAAAAAAAACAAGAAAATAAATGAAGCTCCCACTCTCGACAGGAGAATAACAAATAAGGAAGACTGAAGAGAGGAGAAATAAAAGCGACTCACGGGGAAACGGACGAATAACTCGTAGACACGAGAGATAATATAGAAAGACACACCTCCTCTCAATAAACCGAGAGGGAAAAACGAAGAGGCGATAAGAAACAAAATAAACAAAAATAAGGAAAGGAGACCTTTCGCTTTCAATATGAAAGCAAGCAGAGAGAGGTGGACAGGAAACTAAGCCAGACTAAACTTGTAGTTGGCAGACAGAGAAAGGAAAACCAGAGCGACAGACCGAAAGTGCAAGAGAACGAAAAGTTCCTAAAAGCTAATTGCACAAAAGGCAAGTCCCGCGTTACCCCAAAGGCATATGGGGCAAAGTGGTCTCCTTAAACGCCTAGCCCTATACCTTAGCGGCTCTGAATCGCAAATGAATACAATACAGAAGCGCCGGAAGCAGGAAGCACGGAGCTTAAATAGCCGGCAAGTAACAAGGCACAGGTGAGACGGCTGAGTAGGACTGAGCTAAAACCTGGAGCAAAATAGAAAAGTAAGGCGAGAGCGTCCTCGCACTGCTCCAACAGAAAACGACTACAAAAGGGAAAAAAAGCTGCCAAACCCATGACAATAGTAGTACAGAAACAGGTACTACCCAGAACCTTCTATAATTAAGAAGTCGGACATAACATATACGGTACATTATCTGGTGAGTCTACCTGCAGCCATTCCACTCTGTGTACAGGGGTGAAAAAAAATACAGTTGAGATGATAAGCCAGGAAATCATACCTATTCAGATGGAGAAGATTTATATAAGGGCAGTTGTAGCTTGTTTAGATAATATTAGAGATTTATATTTGTGCATCATATGAGATCGGGATTGTAAGAGTTTTGCCAATAGTTAATAATTGCAATGTTTCTTTGAATGTAATTTTTGCTACGTCCACCCATCATGATTTACCTGCTATCATATTATTTACAGGGTGAAGCCCGGTGGTTGTATCCTCTGGGAATAGAGCCAGTCAGGGAGGATTACATGAAAAGGTCAGTAAGTCCCTTTTTAATGAAAATCGTTGCAAAGATCATGACATTATAGATTGCTTCAGAGAGTAGACAAAAAAAAAAAAAAAGGTTATGCCATTGTCTTGTAATGTGGACGTAGATGTTAAAATGTACCACACAGCTGCTTTTTTATTTTGAGAGCATGCAGTCATGCTGTTACTGTGTAACATTTTCATGCTGTCATTAACACACACAGATAATGTCAGTTACAGTCAGTAACAATCAGATACTGTCACTGTCATTTTCAGTCAGTTGCACTCAGACAGTCACTGGTGGTTACAGTCAGTAACATGGATGTACATGGATGTGATATACATATTCACACATCACAAAGTACAATTCTCTCTCTCTTTCTCTCTGTCTTCTCTCTTGAAATGAAAGTTTTCACCCTTGTTTTTCCTCTCTTCTACCCATGAGACCGTAAAGAGTTATGAGTTCTTGATTAAGGCTTTTGATGAAGAGCAGATGTTATTGTTGTACAGGCTGACTTGTGCGCGTGTCCAGTCAATCTTTTTCATTTTCACCGTGAAATCAAGACAGGCTTCACAAAAGTGATGATTAAAATAAAATGAGTTTAATAAGCTGTGGGACAGGCTGTAGCAGTGGTTCAAGATTACACGCATTATCAAAGGTGATGGAAGTGGAAAAAAGCCCAGTCAGTGAGATAAGGCCGGAACATCTTCCATAATCCTTTAAACTCTTAGAAAATTACCTGAACACTAGGGAAGAACTATTACTGGGGGGTTAAGAATGATAATGAGGAAGGCTGATATGCAAACTGTAAAATAAATAAATAACAATGGCTTTACTAGTCAGTCTGATTTGACTTTTCAGAAGACTTTATGGTGTTAAAGAGATACTGCAGAGCCTTTTCTAAGGCCTTTTTTACCGCTTCAATTTGAACTGGAACTCATGCGTAGGTGTGGTCATATGACGATGGTGCCACGTAGTCATATTATGAATATTCATACAGTCAAGGAGTGAAAGGGTGTGTCTTGGTGAACTGACTCAGGCCCCCACTGAACCCTATGCACTGAACTCAGCCCCCTTCCTGCTCTCTCCTCACCTAAACAAACAACAAAATGACAAGCGACGAGAGAGACAGCAGTACTGCAGGGAGTTTTGAGGTGGAGGAGTTTGAAAGGATTCCTTCGTGGTGGAAGACTCTTCATCGCGAAGATGTTGCTTGGGAAATACAGCCGTATTCATTCGAGGCACTGGCAGCAGCAGCCGCTGTATTAGTTGAGCGACGTCTTCGCAATCGAGGAGAGGACCGGGGATGTAACCGAATGGTAGAGCTAACGTTACCTAGCTAAGTTAGCTTGTTTGTCTGCCTAAAGTAACGTTACTATTAAATACATTCAAATACACAGCAAAACCCAGTCAAACAGTAACGTTAGTATATTGAACATGGCTGGTTGTAGCGCCCAGCTCCACTTGGTCCGGAGAGAATTGTTATCATTTATTAGCTAACATTCATAAATTATTGCGATAACTAGCTATCTAGCTAAGTTACCAGTTCTCTGGACCAAACGGGGCTAAACTCACACACAATAGACTGCTCTGCATTACCTAATTTATCGATACATTCCATCTCTCGGCAGATTATGAAAGCTAACAGAGCCGGTGGCATTACACCGAGGAACGATACATCTGACTCCTTGGCATAATGCAGGCAAGTTAGCTAAAGATACCAAAGTAAGACGTTGTAGATGAATAACTCTGCAGTTCACACTGCAGGTAAAAAGTGGCCCAGATCCGATTTTTTTCCTCAAATGTGACACAGATCAAATTTTTTTATGGAAGTGTGAACAGCGAAAATCACATTGAATCTGACATTTACAATTCTCATTTGGGCCACTTTTGAATGTGGTATTAGATGCCGATACGTAACCGATTGTGTCAAAGCGACCGCAGTCTGTCAGATCGGAATTAATGTGACTTTTTACGTTATTTTTGATGCACCTAGCAGGGCATTAGAACATTAGCACACGGGCTAGTTAACTCACTATTGTACAGGGTAGGTTATCAACAGATTCACATTATATTATCATGTGTTGTCATTTTAGATAAGTGGGAAACGTGCAAAGCAGTGGATTTTTTTGGGGCAAACGATACACCATAATAAGTCGGAAGTAGACAACGTTTTTATATCTTTCGCGGACAGCTGTGTTACCCGTTTTGTGATTTAAAATAATGTTAGAACTGTCCATATTATTGTCTTGGTTTGTTGCACGGTATTCATTATTCACGGTTTTCTCATGTAGCTGCTTACCGAACGTTATGGTTGTCGGTCCAATAGTGTGTCAATAGTTTAATCTAAGGGTGCGCATGCTAGGCTATACGATACACATGAAGTTGAACAGATGTGTCGTGCGATACTATAGCTTTTTTATATTGTGTATTTTAACATGGCTGGAACGCTGTATTGACCAATCTGCATCCCGGAACTATCCATTTTATAAATGTATATCGACTAGTCTCACTAGCCAAACGGCCAAGCGCTCCATTTTCTTAACTCGCCCGTCCTCGCCCAGGCGAGTGAGCGAGGTTAATTTCATGCCTTGCTTGAGTTTCACTTAAACCGCCCATGTCACGGTCCCCCCATTCCTGGCTCCAATCTCGGATTCACGAGTCACTCTGCACAGTCGCAGCCATGGCAACACAAAAAGCTAGTAAAAACCTTGGATTTTTTCCCGTCTCCTCACCCTTATCATTAGCTCCACTGCACATCAACTTTAAAATTAACGCAGAAGCTGTGACTTTGATTACTTCCTTTTTGTTGTTTATTTCTGCAGGCTGTGTAACAGGCGCTATGTCTTTTGTTTTTGTTAATTTGCACGGGTCATTTGAGGAGAGCAATCAGTTCACACTGGAATCAGATATGGGCCACATAAAAAAATTAATGTGAACAGCCAAACAAAAAAAATCGGATCTGAGCAATAAATTGGAATTGAGCACTAAGGCCTGCAGTGTGAACGTAGCCTTAGTAGCTCGATAGAAGTCATAATATTAACGTTAGCAGTAATACAAAGCAATTCGCATTTGAACTTGAACTAACTAGTTAACAGTACAAGGGTCTCAGTCTCAAAGAGGAAAAAAAACCCGTTGGTCTCTGCTTTTATACCACGTGCCCTGCCGAGACCACCCCTAGGACCACCTAAACTCCACCCATTTTTATGTTAAGGATCTTGTGACGTCACAAATCCCCGGAAACCAGCGTTTTGGTAAGCCTTCACAAAAACTCATATAAAACTATTTTGACTAAACATGAGATTTTCGGACATAGACAGTTGTGTATGATTATAATCTAACCCAAAACATCGGTTTTCAACGGGAAAAGTCGGTTTTTGACTGCAGTATCACTTTAAATTGGTAATACGGTTATAATAATCAGAGCTACCAAGATAATAATTAAGAACCCTCTACTGCTTTCTAGCAATTTAAGCAATAAAATCACCATTAGCTCTGACAACATTTTGACAACTTATGCATAATAGTTAAAGGACGTTTTACAAATACATAGCTGTTCTGAGAAATTTGGATGTGTTATGCAGACATTTATCACGTTTATAAAAAGCCAAATTTGACGAAAATTAGTTGAGAATTAAGCGAGTTACTGTCGATTTTATCGGAAGGAGTCTGTCAATACACTACCATTTATTTACGTGGATCCTGACCGCCTGACGGCGGCCAGGCTATTTGTAGACAACTCATTCCAGAATGTGGATACTTTCACACAAAAAAGCCATTTATGATTGTTTCTTTTTACAGAACGTAGCCTACATACATTTTAAATATTAGTACCGCTGCAACGTTACACAGCGGCTGATGCGGCATAGATCTACGTTTTTATATCCATGGCTGGTAGGCTCTTGTCCATGCACCATGGAGGGGGAAGACCAGTAACGTTATTAGCCTCCAACCGGCAATCGGAGTAATGCATAAATATTATATTATCGTCACCTGAAACAGTCACTGCTTCTTGAGAAGGCAGCATCAGCTCTGTAGGCTAGCCTACTCAACGCCTTCTCACAACACAGCTGACAGCGAGATGAGAGCACTATTTAATTCAATTCAATTCAATTCAATTTTATTTGTATAGCGCTTTTTACAGAGAACTGTCACAAAGACGCTGCACAGGGAGACAGAAGGAAAATTGAGCAAAAAAACCAGGCCATAGCCCCCAACCAGCAAAATGAGGTAAAAAACTCCCCGGTAGGGGAGAAAAAAACACTGAGCAGTGGCGAGAAAAAACTCCCCAGTGGGAAGAAATCTCGGAAGGAACCTGGCTAGAGAGGGGGTGCCCATCCTTCGCTGGCCGGCCCGGTTTAGACTAAAGGTGGACTGAATGGTAATAGTCAGTTCAATAATCAGTTCAATCATCAGTTCAATCATCAGTTCAAAGGGGGCGGGGTGATGCATCTGGGACTCCGGTTGCGTGAAGTCGGGAGGATAAACCAAACCAAAGCAAACCAAAGGGGGGACGGGTCCGAAGCAGTCTGCAAACTCAGGGTGAGGGGCATAACTGGAGCAGTCTGCAAACTCAGGGTGAGAGGGGGACGGGCCGGAGTAATCTGCAGCTCAGGGTGAGAGAGGAAAAGAGAAGGTTAGCCCCCCCCCCCCCCCCCCCCCCCGACATCCTTAACTATAGGATTGACTAAAGAGGTACGTTTTTAGCCTACACTTAAAGACAGAAAGTGTGTCTGCAGCCCGTACATACATGGGAAGATTATTCCATAAAAAAGGGGCTCTGTAAGAGAAGGCTCTGCCACCCATTGTAATTTTAGATATAATAGGAATTTTCAAATAGCCAGCATTTTGAGAGCGAAGTAATCTAGGAGGACAGTAAGGAATGAGTAAGTCACTCAGATATTCAGGGGCCATGCCATTTAAAGCTTTAAACGCTAGAAGTAAAATCTTGTAGTCAATTCTGAATTTGACAGGCAGCCAATGAAGAGTTTTGAGCACCGGGCTGATGTGCTCCCATTTCTTGGTTCTAGTAAGAACCCTAGCGGCTGCATTCTGTACAAGTTGGAGGCGATTCAGGGCTGAGCCAGTGCAACCAGACAATAATGCATTGCAGTAGTCTAGTCGAGAGGTTACAAAGGCATGAACCATTTTTTCAGCATCCTCCAGGGACAACACCTTCCTTAATTTAGATATATTCCTCAGGTGGAAGAAGGCCATTCTTGTGATATTGTTAATATGGGGCTGAAAGGAGAGATCTGAATCAATAATTACACCAAGGTTTTTAACAACCTTGTTAGGGGAGACAGAGAAGCAATCTAAATTTAAGGGAAGCTGTAAGAATTTATCTCGAAGGGATTTGGGACCTAATACTAATATCTCAGTCTTATCTGAGTTCAATAAGAGGAAATTTTGGGTCATCCAGGCCTTTACATCTTTGAGACAGGTCTCTAGTTTAGACAACTGGTCAACTTCACCTGGCTTAACTGATATATAAAGTTGTGTGTCATCTGCGTAGCAGTGGTAGTTAACACCATGTCTGCTTATAATGTTCCCAAGAGGGAGCATGTAAAGAGAAAAGAGCAGAGGACCCAAGACCGATCCTTGTGGTACTCCAAAGTTCACCTTAGAAAATTCAGAGGACTGACTGTTTACCCTAACAAACTGGGATCTATCATAGAGATAAGATTTAAACCACATAAGAGCATGCCCGGTAATACCAACTAAATTTTCTAACCTGCAGAGGAGAATATTATGGTCTATAGTATCAAAGGCAGCGCTCAGGTCAAGTAAAACAAGAATAGAAATACAGCCACAGTCCAGAGAGAGGAACAAGTCATTCATTACTAGGGCAAGGGCGGTCTCGGTGCTATGGTGCTTCCTAAACCCAGATTGAAACCTCTCATACACATTATAAGTATGTAGAAATGAAGAAAGCTGTTGCGCTACACATTTCTCAAGAATCTTTGATAAAAATGGGAGGTTTGAAATGGGTCTATAATTGGCCAGGACAGTGGGATCCAAATTTGGTTTCTTAAGTAGTGGCTTGATTTCTGCCAATTTAAAGGATGTAGGAACATGGCCCGATAGCAATGATGAGTTAATTAAATGAATAATTGGTTTGATGAGCATAGGCAATATCTCCTTCAATAACTTTGTGGGTATGGGGTCTAGAAGACAGGTGGATGATTTTGAAGAAGAAACTAACTGAATTAGCTCGCTCTCAAGTATTGGAGTAAATGATTCAAGACGTTCAGTGTGTCTAGGAGGCAGTTCTATATCGTCAAAACCATGGTCACTAACTTGTGTGATCTTTTCCCTAATTTCAATAATTTTACCACTAAAGAAATTTGAGAAATCATTACTACTACATGAGACTGGAATTTGAGGGTTAGTTGTTGCATGATTATTAGTTAGTTCAGCAACTGTTCTGAATAGAAATCGGGGATTGGTCTTATTTTCTTGTATAAGCTTTGAAAAGTAAGAGGACCTAGCATTGGAGAGAGCATGCTTATAGGCACTAAGACTCTCTTTCCAGGCCAAGTGGAATACCTGCAGTTTAGTAGAACGCCATTTGCGTTCAAGCTGCCGAAACTTTTGTTTAAGAGCCCGCGTGTGGTCGGTGTACCAAGGGGCAAGCCTCTTCTCAATTACTTTTTTGCTTTTTAACGGAGCAACTACTTCAAGGGTTTTGCGTAGAGCAGTAGCTAATTCCTCTGCCAGATCATTGGTTGACAGGGAGCTGGATGAAGTGTCTAAATCAAGGTAATCAGGTAGCACATGCATAAAGTTTCCAGTAGTGGAGGTAGTGATAGTGCGACCTGTATACGTTCTGAGTTCAGATTCTACAGGATGGGCTAATTTTAACTGCAGAGTAATGAGGAAATGGTCAGACAAAATAGGATTATGCGAGTGAATTTTAACATTAACAATGTCAATACCAAGACTTAAGACCAGGTCTAAAGTATGACTATGACAATGCGTGGGGCCAAAAACATTTTGAATGAAACCAATTGATTCCAAAATGACCGTAAATGCTGAGGTAAAAGGATCATCTGTATTTTCAAAATGCAGGTTAAAATCACCCAATATTAACACTTTGTCATGACTTACAGCTAAATGAGAAAGAAAATCTGCAAATTCATGAATAAAGCCAGCATATGGGCCAGGAGGTCTATAGACAGTTACAAGTAAAATAGGCTGAGAGGAGGGGCGGTTTCTACCAACCACTGCTGGCTGAGTGTTCATAACTAACACTTCAAATGAATCAAATGCATACTCTAATTTTGGAATTGACTGAAAGACAGATTTATAAATAACAGCAACCCCACCCCCTCTTCGACAGAGACGGGGGTTTTGGCTATATATGAACCCAGGTGGAGAGGATTCATTTAATGTAAAGTTTTCATCCACTTTCAGCCATGTTTCAGTTAAACATAGTATATCAAGAGAGCAGTCTGAGATTAATTCATTCACAAGAGCTGCCTTGGAATTAAGGGATCTTATATTTAATAAGCCAACTCTCATGGTAGTAGTATCACTTGAGCTAATAGGATTGTGTTTTGTTTTAATCTTAATCAGATTATTAAAACAAACTTCACGGTTTTTGCGAGATTTGACATGGTTTTGTATACGTGGGACAGACACAGTTTCAATTTCTAAAGGGTGAACCCTAGCTGATGGTTCTGGGGAACAAGCAGACAAGAAGTTCTGCTTCCTGGCCTTGGCTCTAATTAGTCAGGGACTTGAATTTCTAAGACTATAGGCCAGTTTTTTAGAGATAAGAGCTGAACCCTCCCACGTGGGGTGAACACCATCTCTTTTTAAAAGATTAGTCCCCCAAAAAGTGTGCCAATGATCTATATAGCCGATATTATTAGAGGGACACCACTCAGATAGCCAACGATTTAGTGACGTTAGTCTACTATAAGTTTCGTCACCACGCCTAGAAGGAATGGGGCCAGAGCAAATAACAGTGTTAGACAACCGTTTTGCTACTTCACATGCTGATTCAAAATTACTTTTCGTTATCTCCGATTGCTTCAACCGGACATCATTTGCGCCGACGTGAATAATAATGCTAGAAAATTTACGGTTAGTTTTTTCCAGCATTTTTAAATTTGCTTCTATGTCGGTCGCTCTAGCACCAGGAATGCACTGAACTACGGTCTTTGGACTCGCAATTTCTACGTTTCGTAGAATAGAATCACCGATTATCAAAGCTTTTTCAGCCGGTTTTACCGAAGGTGCATTGCTCAGGGGAGAGAACCTATTCGAAACCCGAATTGGTGGTTGGTGGAGTACCGGTGGTTTATGACTACGTTCGCGAACTGTAATCCACCTGCTGTTACCTTGCTGCAGAGGCATTTTCGAATTTCTAACATTAGTTGGGGACGGGCTAGCTGGAGCACCCGAAACCGAGAAGGATTCTATGAACTTTTCGGTTTCTCTAATTTCATGTAGGGTACGGATGCGAGATTCCAATTCGGCTATCTTCGCAGTCAACCTAGCATTTAATTTACATTTATCACAATTTACACTGTAATGTTCACTCTAGTGAGTGTAGGCTAATGTCCGCAGACACACCTTGGGCCCTATCTTACACCAGGCGCAAAGCGGCGCTAACCCAAACGCAAGTGTCTTTGCTATCTTACACCCGGCGCTAGGTTCATTATAATGCCTAGCGCTTACGTCGTTTAACTACCATGGGCTCTATCTTGGCGCTTGGTCTAAGCGCATGGCGTAAAGTCCATTTAGGGCGTGTCCAAGTCCACTTGCTATTTTAACGGCGTGTTTTTTGGGTGCTAAGCACGGCGCAACGTCCAAATGGGCTGAACCTAGTCTCTTCATTAATTATAGGTGTGTCTTGGGCGTGACATGCAATAAACCAATCTAAATGTCATATCCCATTCCCTTTAAAAGCCTGCTTTTCCACCTTGGCGGATTGCGTATATGATGGCGAAACAGAAATGCTTGTTGCCTTCCGTTTCATGTAAGTGACTTCCGTTGCATGTAAGTGCTTTCTGTATATACGTATATATATATGTAAAAATATGATACTGGAGAGATTTTTTAAAGTTATTTTCATTTGTTTGTCTTGTGTTTACTTTATGGGAAAGTTTTACTTGTATGTGGTACTTCATATAGCCATGTAATACATAACATAAACTCATGGGCCAGACTTTCTTGAACTGTTGTAAATTTAAACTTTGTTTTCGATTTTTACCCATTAATAGGTCACGAAAATGTGACATTTTTTACACTGTCATAATTGATGTGGAAATATATACCTATCCTAATCAGTGGCGTTGCGCAATATTTCGGGGCTCCCCCGCAGGTCGGACCATGGGGCCCCTCCCCTAAATCAATAATAGAGTGACATGGGATAGACATCGCGGCCACTTAAAGCTTTTTAAAAATTTTTTATTTTTTCAGGCATCATTGACAAATACAAACAAGTGGCTTTGTATTTTTTGTAACATGAAGGTATTGTAGAACATTCGTTATAGCCTATCATTTGAGTTCACACAACGGAACGGTTCACATAACATAACATTCTGTATAAAAGAAAAGTAGCCTACAAAAAACAAACAAAACACATCCTATAGGCTACATAGTAGAGGCTGCAGTCAGGAGACAGGAGTTACAGCTGGTAAGATCTGTCAAATGCAAAAAGTATATAGCCTTGTATTCCTGACTTGGACGAGTACGAGAGTCGGCAGTTATTTTGGTTGCATTACGCTTCAAAACAGGAACGGTTTAGGAAGCAAGCTTGCTAAGCTAACTAGCTAAACGTAAAACGACCGTTGTTAGCTGACAAGCTAGGTAGCTATGTGAAGTTTTTGAACTAGTGTACAGTCCGGTTGTAGCAGTGTTTGAATGACGTTGGTTTATTACTAGTATTAGGGAGGTCAAACCCATTTTCGTGATTTTTCAGAAAACATATTTTGCCAGCTTATTTTTCATGCTGGCAATTTTTAAATGCTACAATATAATCAAATAACAATATATAAATCGCTAGCTTGTCAGAAAAAGGACGTTTGTTCGCTTTAAAATTATTTTTAAATTAGCCTGTTTCACTTCCGTGTAATCACTCTCGTTGGACGGAAACACATCATCTGTGCTGCTTTTAGGATACCGTTATCCTTATTTTTTCAAGAACAAGAACCGATATTTTGTGGTATTCGTACAGGAAAACTAATATACTCTACACATTTACTCACATGTATTGTTATGGCGTGTTGTATTTAATTAAATATGTACTCCCAAAACGCCATACTTGCCAAACGTCTCAGTTTCAAACTTGGCGGGTCCCGCGGCTTCAGAATTCCACTGTATTCGCAACAGTAACATTAGCCTACTTAATGCGTCTGGGTCTGACCCATGTTCCCTTTTCATGCTAATAAAAAAAAACACCCATTAGCAATATTAAAGTGCTTTATACCATACTGTAGACGAGATTTTGATGAAGATCTACATGTAAAAATGTCGTTGTTCATATGGAGTTTACCGGCGATATGGCCCAGAGAAAAACATAGCAGCTAGCGACTTTAGCTGGCACTGGTTATCAGAATTCTCAGTTTTTGGATTCGGAATCTATAAGGTGCATGTTCCCTTTTCATGTTAATTAAAAAAAACACCCATTCGCAATATTAAAATGCTTTATACCATACTGTAGACGAGATTTTGATGAAGATCTACATGTAAAAATGTCGTTGTTCATCTGGAGTTTACTGACCTAGCCAGTAGCCACATCAGAAAACATTTCAAAGCGCCTCTTTGCCAGCATATCTTGGACCAATCGCATTTGAACAATCGGCATGATGTCAAGACAGGGGTTAATGGCCACAATTTGAATAACATTTCATTTCACTATTACAAAATCCCTTCTGGGGTTATTTCGAATAAGGTGGCGAGCGCCTTATTTTTTTGGTGCCATTTTGCTTCTGAAGTGACTGTAGAAGGACACGCGGCACATGTAACGTTTTCAGGACACCTAAATAGACGAAAGTATCGATACATACCGATCGATTAACACCTAAAACATTTCACAGTGAGTTTTTCTTGTAATAAAATGTGTATTAACGACTTCAATGTGGTTGGATGTTTTATAATGACCCCATTGATTTCGGTACAGCGTTAAGTATAGGCACAAATGTTCGTAAACAGAGTCAAATTAACATAATAATGTCTGGCTTCTAAAGTAAAAAAATAACATTGTTGAAGTGTAAGTACACTTCTGAAACAAATGAATAGCTTCATTTACTCTCGTTTAGTAGATTTCCTTGTTAAATGACATGTTGAAATGAGCCCAGACGTCAATTTTGTTTTTTGTTTTGTGTGTGGAATGCCCATTGTGATTACATTGCGGGCAGAACGTTCAACCTCCCTACTAGTATGCGTACTAGTGGAGCTGTATGTGCGAACGTATTCTCTATGTTAATTTTTACCTGAAAAAAGGAACGGATTAGATTCCAATTCCAATGTAGCCTACTCGTACTGGTTATGGCGAATAAAACTTTATATTATTCTAACCTGTCGAAGCGTGAGGCACGGCTAGCTGGCTCGGCTGTAACGGGGCTGCTGGGCTGTCTGTCTGCTGTCTGTCTGGACTTGGAGCTGACGACCGGGGGGTTGCTAGCGGTGGCGGGGTCCGATGGGGAGCTAGCTGGCTCGGCTGTAGCGGGGCTGGGGGCCTGGCTGGGCTGTCTGTCTGCTGTCTGCCTGGACTCGGAGCTGACCGGGGGGTTGCTAGCGGTGGCCGGGCCGGGTGGGGAGCTTACTGCCGATGCATCTGCAGTAACTTTAGAGTCTACCTTTGCTGCCTGCTGGAACAATGATGTTATTTTTGGTAGCTGTTCGGCTTTCGCTCTCATCTTGTTTTTCTGAGCACCGCTTGGGTATTTGCGCTTCATTTTTCATTTTTACCGGCAATGCAACTAATGAACGTTAAATTAGCAATGCTTCCCGCTTTGTTTTGAACGCTGCCCAGCCTGCCAATGAGCATTAGTTATCAGCTGGCTAGCCCTATCGCAGGTGAGCAAATAATTATTAGAATGATACACATGACGGAGTGCCTAGCAACATAGAAGGGAAGGGGCCCCGCCCTCTGCGCCCTGTTCCCGTTACGAAATCTAAGAGGATAGCCTACAATGTAAAGAAAAAAAATCTAGTGGGGGCGGGGCCTCCTAAGCTCCGGGGCTCCCCCGCACCGCGGGGGGTGCGGGGGCCTCCGCTACGCCACTGATCCTAATGGCCTACATTTCTTTCAACCAAATATTTTTGAAGACATTTGATATGCCTTTCTAAACCCCACTTTGCTTAGTGAAAGTTGTCGCTCGTATTCATATGGGAGAGCAAAATTAATCAGGCTCATATACGTAATTCATTGTGTCCTGAGAGTTACGTACACGAGATGCCGTCGGCAATCATGAAAAATGAATATATATCGGATCGTTTTGTTTGTTTCTGTCATGCATAAGCCAAGTAAAAAAATATATGTACCCAAATTCATACACTCCACGATACTTTAAAACAAGGGGAATATATAGTGCTGACTTTATTTCCGTGTCCCAATCGTTACGTACATAAGCATGAATTGTTTACCCACGTGTTTCATGGCTGGTGGATTGGTCAACCTAAAAAAAAAAAGGGCATTACTGTCTGGTACAAAACTACTAAGAATTGCTTTGTTTCAATTGCTGCCGACGCTACAGGAGCCTGATAACCTTGCGGGCTCTATTTTAATAAACCAAACGCAATGGTGAACACAAGAGTAAGCGCTTGGCGGTATCGCTCTGAGGGCGTGTCCTCGAGAAATTTGGTAATTTCATGACGGCAATCTTGGCGCATCTGATGGCGGTATTGCTAAAAGGCTGGGTTTAAATGTCCAAGGTGTGTCTCTATGGTAGCCAATCAAATTGTTGTTCTCATGCTTTAAAAAAAGCCAGTTGGAACGCAATCGCTCCATGCAATTTCATAATGAGCAACCCAAACGCACTGGACCGTCAACGACAAGAGCGATTTTCCGCACAGGAATCAGACATACTTGCAGCAGAAGTACAGGCTAGGACTGTAGTAATTTATGGATCACAATCCACACCACCTCGTCTCCCAGAAGTTCGGAAGGCACGGGAGGAGGTGGCGAATGCATTAATTAGCCTACATTAGGTGATGTAGGCATAATTATGATTCAAATGGTAGGCTTATGATTCAACTGTGTCAATGTGTAATTTATATATTATAGGCTATTGGCCTACATGATCGCAAGTTTCTTGTAAGCTGTCCTGTTTTATTCTAGTAGTTTAAATTAAAATTAATTAATTAATAATAATTATAGGCTATTTGTTCATTAAATGGAAGTGTAATGTTGGCATCACCTATAGACACTACATAGAACTACATGACTAATAAGTTGCCAAATTGCCAGAGTCTATTGCGTTGCCGCTAAGAGGTGGTTCCAGCTGATCATAACGCAATGGGTTTTCGTTGGTTCAAATTGTCACTGAGCCGAAAGTATTTTAGAACACGCCCCAGACAGCGCCACCCATCCCACTGCAGCGCAAGCGAAAGGATGTTATGTTGAGAATTTGTTGATCCTAGCGGTATTGCTGAGAAACGCCATAGCGCCAGTTTTAAGACGTTGATGCTGTCAACAAGCTTGCGTTTGACTATACCGTCCCCTTGCGCTGGTTTGCGCCGGTTTGAAAATAGAGCCCACCATGTTAACACTACTGTGGTAAATTTTATATGACCTGAAAAGACTATTTTCGGTTATTGAACTATCTTCTTTCTTTTTGATAGAGTCAGAGAGTTGTCAAACTTGTAAATAAATGTGTTTGCATTGGTTTTTGCAACAATTAATTTTTTGGTGTCTATGTCACGTTTATGTGTCCCAGTATCATATTTTCACATATATATACTTTCTCTCACATAGATACATTCTACCCTCACATAAATATATTCTCACTATCACATGTGAAAGTGAGAATATATGTATATGAGAGTGAGAATATATGTATGTGGAAGTGAAAACACATGTATGTGAAAGTAAGAATACATGTATGTGAGAGAGAGAATATATGTATGTGAGAGAGAGAATATATGTATATGAGAGTGAGAATATATGTATGTGAGAGTGAGAATATATGTATGTGAGAGAGAATATATGTATGTGAGAGTGAGAATATATGTATGTGAGAGGTCCAAAATGAATTATGGCCTAAACGGCCCCTCATACTCCAGCCCCGACCCTCACCTGACACAATCTGGAGGCCTAGATGTATTGTCTCACTCTTCTAACCTAACCTAACATATGTACTTCTTAGCTTGGACTGTCTATTTTACCAGTTAGTTTAATACCTCAGGCTATTATCTGTTATACCTCAGGTCATTATAATTATTTGCTTCGATAGAGTCCTCATTAGCTCCCTATTACCACGTATCCTAACTTAACTCCTGACATTGGCCCGACCAGTTAAGGATGGGCTCTCTCATTATACTCAGGTTCCTCCCAAGATTTCTTCCAAACCTCACCACTGTTTGACTGTTTTTTTTCTTTCCACTGGGGAGATTTTGTACCTACTTTTTTCTGTGAGATATAAGCACATGTAATGAAAATGAGGCGTGCATGGTTGGCGGACTGTCAAAACAGGCAGGCATACTTTTGGCATAAGTTCTGACCAGGAATTTCAATATCTATACAATACAGCACCTCTAATTTGAGGTGAGTATTCTCACAAAATAGAAGACTCAGGCAGACATCTGCTTGAAGAGATACTACAAACAGTCACAGCACAAAATGGCACAGCTCTCCACTCAAGGGCACAATGGTCCAAACAAACTAAATTTTACTTTCATTCATTACTTTTAACTTGAAAAACAGGCTAGGAACCCAACTTTCCCAAATATCCTATAAAAACCTTTTTATCCTAAAAAAGCATTTTATTTATATATTTATTGAGATGTACTTTCCTGATCAAAGGTATTGAAATGAAACAATCCCTCAGAAAAGTTTTAGAATGAAATAATAGGCTATGAAATATTTATGAGCATCTTAAAAACACCATAGGAATATTTAAATAGGTCAATGAAATTTCTGATGTTGTCTTTGCTGGGGAACTGCAATGGCATTTCCTGCTTTTTACACTATTAATCTTTTTGTTTTGTCAAGCTTGTTGATATCTTATTTCAGGGGAAATGTATAAACCCACAGGTCTTCTTGTGTATCAAAAACAAGCTCCTGGCTCAAAGAGATTGTTACATCTGTGCTTTGCCAGCAATCGCGATGGTTGTTAAGTCAAGAGCAATACGCATTTCAGCACTGGGCACCTCACACCTCACTTACAACAAAGTGGCAACAGGCAAAATGAAATATTTTACATGCATATGTATGAATCAACTCTCTGTGACATAGTTGTTCCATCTCTCCACAATCAAGTGTGAGAGCCCTTTAAAAATATGCTATTTCAAATGTTGTCCTGTTGTTTCAAGATGCAGGAGTTTTGAAGGATTTGTACGTGTGACATTAGAAGAACAAAGCGGCAAGATGCTGTGGTCTGGACAGACAGAGAAAATCCCCATGCAGCATCCATACAGTCTCAATGCTGCACACATAATCCACACATTGCTGCAAATAAAGTCTGTTGTTTCCCGAATGACCAATAGAATTGATTTCAACATGTAATGGTTACCCTCTACTCGGGAGAGAGAGAGAGAGAGGCTCCTGTTCAGGGCATGTCAATATTAGAGGTGGAGGTGATAGACATGCCTCTGAGCTTAGCCTCTATAACCTTAAAAACATTTTAAAATAAAAATAATAATGCTAACATTTCTTTAAAAACCCTGTAAAATAAAAATGACCACACTACCATTACTGGAAAATGTAAAAGAACAGTTCATTTTAAAACAATGATTGATGTGCCTGACTAAATCAATGAAACAGTGCTCCTGTCTTGGCATGATGTCACTATCCCATGTCCTACAGAGATGGGAAAGCTAACAGAAATCATCACCAATCAGAGTCTGTATTCTTCATTACTTTAATTGTGATGCCACTGAATGCTCTCTGCAGCATTTTCAATTAATATTCAACGTTGCCCCCTTCTTTTAATTCATTCAGATGGAACCTGATCGTTTTATTAGAAAGATAAAGGGCTCCTGTAATGGAATGGTGAATGCTGCTCCATTGAAAATAATTCATACAGGCACATTGGATTACATATAAACCCCCCACCTATTCTCAAGTTCATGGTTGTTTTCATGGTTGGCCTTATCTGATATGTGGCCTTTCGTACCTCATCATTGCCATTTAATTACAGACGATCTCCAAACATGTTGAACGGATTCAATGTATCACATCCTGACACTACAGTCTGAGAGACACTTGCTAACACAAATATACATTTGGTTGAATGCATTTTCAACAGAAACAATTATAGAAAAAGGTACACACTCCTCCTTTGAGGTATGTGCTTTTATGAGGTTTTATTTTTCATATTTATTAACTGTTCAGCCAGAAGGTCATTAGTGAAGTTGTTTCGGGATAGCCATGAATGTACATAAAATGTACTGTTAACGTGGTCAGGTAATGCTGACACATTGTTCTCATGCCAGTTAATTTAACCTAAGAATAAAATGTAAAATTTAAGTACAGAGAATAGCTAAGCTACAGAAAAAAGAAGCAGTGTACCCTGTTTCACTGGTAGGGGGAGATTGAGAAAAGGAAGAGGGAGAGGTATAAGAGATAGAGAAAGAAGGGGGGAGAGAGGTTGGGAAAAAGAAAGAGTGAGAATTTTATAAATGGAAAGAGGTGAGGGATGGAGAAAGAGAAAAATATATATAGAGAGAAGGACAAAGAGGAAGAAGATTAATTATGCGCAAACTCTTTCAATCTCTGAGGACATGCAGAGATTTTTTTTTTTTTTTGTTTATTTGTTTATTTCGGCATGTGTATAGTCACATTGCATCACATTTCTGAAATATGCATTTAACAAATACATTTCCTGCCGAAAAGGGATACGGGAAAAAAGCAGACTGCTTATCAAGTCCCGCCCCAATTCCTCAATCAAATTTGAAAGTTCACATTATACATTTGTTTAAAACAGATTATTTCGTATCACAACAGCATAGCTGAACTTGCTTTATAACAAAACAGTCCGAGAAAGAAAAGGAAAAATATAGAGATATTAAACATGCCCATTAATTAAAGAATTAAAATGACACACTGCCATGTCTTACACAGAAACACATGGGGTTGGAGCTGTTACTGTCCATGGTCTTGTAGCTTACAGGGGTTGACAATTCTAAATTCTGGGTTCTGGAGTGAAAATGTCTGGGAGACCAAATAGGTGTAATTCATTCAAGCCCCCCAGGGCTGGTAATCAATGCACTTGGGATCTAGAACAAACTAGCCTGTGGTGTCCCCAGACTGAATTCAGTCGACCCCAGAATCTCATGCAGATCCCATATGTACGCTCCCTGTAGGAATAAAAGACATTACATTATTGACTGTGCGGGCCATTAATACCAAGTACAGGGCAATAAAGCCTGCGTAGATACCAAGCGTGGATGAAATACATATTTGAAATATAAAATTATACTTTGCTTTAATGGATATTTAAAGATGTTTTATTTTTTTAATTACTTAAATGATTAATCACAGTCACCACATTTAATGAGAGCTCATTGGCTCAGAGCACATGCTGAGTCTCCCATACGAACAGCTAAATCCTAAGTCACGCTTTTTGCAATCCAGTTTCATAATGATTAACCTTAATCGGCAGAGCACTGACATCCTGGATGGAGTAGTTTGACCCACCTTTGGGGGGATATGGTGTATATCACTGGTGGCCTGGGGGCCAAATCCAGTCCACATTAGAACTACTCGGTAGAAGTACACTATCGAAGTGCACAACAGAAAAAGAAAACAGTAAAAAATTATCCAGATGCATCAAAATAGTTACAATGTTCTTACACGTGACAGACGTCCACTATTTTGTTTACAGATATTATTTGCATTTTATATATGTTTATGCACATAAATAGTGTGTGCAAAATGTTCATATCGCCATATGCACCGAATCTCACTCCCAGAAAGAAGTAGTTGAGGAAACCTTATGTCCACTGTGCATCAATGCTTCTACTTGTTTGATGTGGTGTAATATTGCCGAAGTGCTGATTCTTGTGGCACTTGCAGAATATAATAGGAGAATATTACCTTCTTTATCTCAGAATCTCTCTATTGTACATTTGAAATGTATATGCATTCGGTTCAGTCCCACCGGTTCCTGCTTGGTTATGGCAAGAAGCACAGCAATTCTGCATAAACAGTTATTTTAACCAACATCACCTTGGGGTATTTCACTTTCCATTTAGCTCTCAAGTCCCTCTTGTAGTTTTACATCATACTTGCGCAATTATAGAGTACTGTACATTGCAGTAGTCCCTCACACAACTAAGGTTAATTGATGCCAAATGGGGGGTGAGACATGCTGTAGTCTGGCATCTGGCCATCAGGATAAACAGAAGGAATAGTTGGAAGGTGTGTTTGCATTCATTCCATTCGGTCTATAAATGTTCAATTCCTCTATTCAACATCCTCTACTGTAATACAGGGATAGCGCACATGCCGATTCTGTCTCTTTCTGCAAATGGGAACAGATATGAGTGTGACGTCAACTAGAGCTCACACAGTCTGAGATATGCCAACAGACATACAAACTATGAGCTCTAGTTTGTATGTGTGTTGGCGTATCCAAGACTGTGTGAGCTCTAGTTTGTATGTGTGTTACTGTATCTCAGACTGTGTGAGCTCTAGTTTGTATGTGTGTTACTGTAATGTGGGCGTGACGTGTGAGGTAGCAGGAGCCAAACGCAGCAAGGGGATTCATTAAGCCCTAAGGCCACTAAGGCGGGAAACCCCGCAGTTAAGGAAGGGAGACAAAACAACGAACAAGCCTACCGATGCTACTAACCGGCTTACTGTCACACGCCAATAAGTAGAAGCGCAAGGACAGGTTTCTCAATAGCCAGAAATAATACGCGCCCTGTCTCGGTCACAAGACGCATATGAACGGGCGAGTAGCGTGATGGCAAAAATAAAACAGTCAACAAACACTGCAAAATAATCCGATAGAATATGAGGAGGCGAAAGGAACAGATCCAACGTTCCAAGGCTACTCTCAGACTCGCAGTCACACACAAACATGTCCACAACATCGCCCAATCTTCCCTATAGGAAGACATGTACCAAAAGACGAAACAGAACAACAGTTCCGAACAAAATCATCAAAAAACTCCATGTACGGAGAAAGGTACCGAAAGGAACAAACAGAACAGGCTGCATCGGACATTTACCACCTAAAAGACCAAAGCGAGATAAGTAGAAAATAAACGCCCTACCTCTCCATAAAGAGGAATGTAACGAGGCGAACAGGAACAGAGATTTAACGTTCCAATGCTACTTTCAGAGACTCGTAGTCAAACGCAAACATGTCAACAAAATCGCCCAGTCTCCCTGTGAGGAGAGACGTACCCGAAGGACGAACAGAACTACAGTTCCGAACAACATCGCCCAGTCTCCATGTACGGAGACAGGTACCGAAGGACGAACAGAACTACTGTCTGAACAAAATCGCCCAGTCTCCCTGTGAGGAGACGTACCCGAAGGCCGAACAGAACTACAGTTCCGAACAAAATCGCCCAGTCCTCCAATAGGAAGACAGGTACTGAAGGACGAACAGAACAGCTGTTCCGGACATTACCGGCTAAAAGACTAAAACGAGTTTGATAGAAAATAAACGCCGTGCCTCTTGGTAAAGAGGAATGTAACAGGGGAAGGAACAGATATAACATTCCATGGCTAGTTTCATAGGCTCGCAGTCACATGCAGAAAACATAAAGGGGTAAACGCCCGATCTCCCAGGAGAGAGAAACATTTTACAGGCGAGCCGACGGAGCACCGTCGTCCCATAACTTTACTATCAAACATGACGAACGCAAGCTTAATTGAAAACACACGCCCTAGCCTCTCAGTAAAGGAATATGTAACGAGGCGAAGGAACAGAGAACTAACATTCCAAGGCTACTTTCAGAAACGCGCAGTCACACACAAACATGTCCACAACATCACCCAAGCTCCACATAAGGGGAGACACACCCGGAGAACGAACAGAACAACAGTTCCGAACAAAATCGTCCCGCAGGTAAAAAGGACGAACAGGACAGCTGTACCAAAAGACCAAGGCAAACTTAATAGAAAATAGCACGCACTGCCTCTCAATATAATAAAGAAAACCCTGACTCACAACAAAGGGGAACGTAGTCCACGAGAAGGAGACAAAACAGGGAACAAACGTACCGAAGCTACTAACCGGCTCACTGTCACTCGCAAATGAGTAGAAGCACAAACGCCTGGATTCTCACTAAGAAAACCAAACGACGAATGGCACAAAGAACTGCTGCCCTATACTTCTACGAGATAAGTAACTAAGTAAAAGCGTGAACGCCCGGTCTCTCAATAAGGAGAAACCATAGAAAGGTGAAATAGAGCAGAGAACTCCCATACTTCTACGAGATAAGTAACCAAAGAGCCAGCAAGAACTAACGCCCTGCCTCAGTAATGAGACGTTAAAATAGGCGAGTAGCATAAATGGTACAAACAACTCACACCAGACAATGCAAATAACACAAATACAAAACAAACAAACAATATCGAAGCCCCGACCGAAGGAAACAGGAGGCTTATATAGCTCTAAAGGTGACCACGCACAGGTGTGGATGCTGACAGAAGCTCCGCAATCAAAGCAGGGCGGAGCAAGCATCCACCAAAAGGGCAGCGCCCCCGCGTGGCCACCGAAGAAAACGACCGCATGGGGAAAAAGGGTAGAAAACCATGACAGTTACTGTATCTCAGACTGTGTGAGCACTAGTTTGTGTGTGTGTGTGTTACTGTATCTCAGACTGTGTGAGCTCTAGTTTGTATGTGTGTTACTGTATCTCAGACTGTGTGAGCTCTAGTTTGTATGTGTGTTACTGTATCTCAGACTGTGTGAGCTCTACACAGGAAAAATGGTGGTGTACATTTTACACCCTACAGTGTTTATATGAGTCCGTGGACTCATTTAACTTGTGTTAAATTGACACCGGCATTTTTGCTGTGCACAGTCTGAGATACACATACAAACTAGTGCTCACACAGTCTAAGATACAGTAACACACATACAAACTAGAGCTCACACAGTCTAAGATACAGTAACACACATACAAACTAGAGCTCACACAATCTGAGATACAGTAACACGCACACACACACACATACACAGTGGAGACCTGTGCAGGACTGATTTGTGCAGGGCTGGTCCTGTTATTTATTGTGTCTTATGAGTCCTGAGCCAGTACTCTGTGGGACAGCAGTAGAGTATATTGCATGCATGGTTAGCTCTGAGCATTCTGCATGATTAACTTTATGTACTGTGTTTAAATGTATGATGAGGGTGTATTAAACTTTATGACTTTGACACAAGTTAATTGCTTAGTTGCTGCGCAAATTAAATACTTTACAACCGTTCAAATAGGAACTAATTACATGAAGCGTAGTTTAGCTCAATTAATGAACCCCATGTCCACACTTTCATTGGGTGCTAATTTGAACTTAGCCAATGGACTGATTTGTATGCAGAAATTGTGCAGCATGTGGAGCCAAATGGAAGGGAGTTTAAACTGTTCGGGCATGCGAGTGTGTGTGTGTGTACACAGGGCAGTATTTTATATAGAGCCATCCATAATGTGATTTGTAATCAAACAATTCACATTTACATGTGGTTAAAGTGCAGATTCTCAGCTTTTATTAAACAGTATTTTATACATTTTGGTTTCACCATGTAGAAATTACAGCACTTTTTATACATTTATACATGTTGGTGATAATGCATTTTAAATAAATCCGATTGATTGATTGATTTACAGGCACACACACACACACACACACACACACACACACACACACACACACACACACACACACACACACACACATAAACTGTAAAAATGAAGTTGCTTAGCTAACATTAATGTTACGGTTTTTTTTTTTTTACTGACTTTCCTGCAACAGATTCACTTCTATAGGTAGTATGCTATTGTAGCAAGGTAGTTAGCTAGCTAACATTACTGATACAACATCAGCTAAACAGACAAGCATAGCTAGGTAGCTAACAAGGTAAGACTGTTATCCTTATGTGAAGCTAGCTAGGGAGCTAGCTAGCTCACTTCACCAACAAGTAACATTAATGCAAGACATGACATCAAAATTATTGATTAGTTATTATATGAATAGGCTAAAAACAGATAATGTTAGCTATATTGACTAACTTGTGACATTTTGTAATGTTACTGCTTTGGTTGGCGATGTGATTTTTAGGTGGCCAATGCCACAATAACACGGCCTAGACCAAACACTGTATAGGCTATAGTGTAGCAATCTTAGTAGTTAGCGCAGCTGCTTCTCTCACTGGAGACCTGAGTTCGCTACACATTCTCACTCCCAACTCGTCAACATATGGACACTTGGTCAGGACCCCTTGTCGTCACTTTTCAACGCACTGGGTACCCCATAGCATCATTTTTCTACGTGCAGGGTAGTCCGATACACTTTCATGGAAGGTTGATGCTAGATTGGATAGCCCGGAGGGACCTGGGCGGGACCCTGGGACACTATCTTTTTATTTTTTATTTCAAAATTGTTGCTAACAATATGGTAGCAAAAAGGGACACTATCTTAACAGTTCGGGCATGAGCCCGAGTTACTTCTGTGAGGTTATGTTTAGAGAGTAATAAAGGCTATAGATCTGTATTACGTGGAGTGTGGAGAAGTTGGTAAAAAAAAATTTAAAAAACATTTGAGAAAAAAAACTGTGATTATAAAAGGTTAAGAGTGCTGAGCAGCATTATCACCCACTCCACCTCCACTCACATTTTCTGGTTCTATATAGAAAAGTTATATGGAAATCAGTTCTGTACGAAGGCTGAACCTCAGGATGAATGAAGCCTTACTTTATTTTTACTCAAGTTTTTAATTAATACAATTCACAAGATTGCAACTATATTCATAAATACAAATTCTATACAGAAAGTATAATCAATGTAAAAGAGTTTTTGACATATATACCGTATATATATAGAGAGAGTACATATGCCATGGCGTTACTACAATGTTCTGAATATCTTTTCAATTTGCATAGAATGTGCAAAATTCTTCATGGGGTATATTTCATGAAGTGAAATAATTATTCCTTTGACCACACTTTCTTAACAAAGCAAAGGATTAGTAAACCCAGTCGATATGATGATGGTGGAAGGCTTTAAATGGAAACTTTACAGAGGAAGTCAGCTGTTTAAAAACAGGCAAATTTTCCTCTCACTCTGGGAGTGCATATGAAACAAATTCCATTCAATGGATGTTGCTCTGAAAAAAGGACAAGGTAGCACATACAAGTTTCCAATTTAGTTTAGCACTCCCCTACATTCCTTTTTTGTTGAAGTGCAATCTTCCTTTATTCTATATTCCAAATTCCATTTGAACTCACCGGAAACAGAGTATTCCATATCTGCTGTAATCTATTCAAGTGGAGGAATGAGGGATTTGTTTTTGCTGTATTATAGACTGATTAGATATATAGAGTAATATAGAGTGATTTGTCCGTTATCTGTTATAAACTCATTTACAGATTGAGTGGGTTGTCATTGTTGCCATGTCCTTTGGGAATTCAGCCCATGTCTAAAAGCAGCAGACCAAGAGTAGAAACAAAATCTTTCAGGTTTCCCGTTAATCAACGGGAAAAGAAAACTTTCATACACAACAAAAACATCTTTTTCTTCAAATCGTTTGTGTACAGACACAATTGCATGATAAAACAAAGCAGGCAAGATAAGTGAATAAATAATAAACAGTACAACAATGATGAAAATCTGAATATAGCATGTTTTCAATTTTTCTGTTTGACTGGTGGGCCCACACTGATATTTACAGATGATCCACAACAACACAAATCATTTTATATTTGTTTTATTTTTAAGTAGGTGGCGGACTGACTTTGAATAGCATACGGATGAACACTATGGTGAAGCAGTTTGTGGACACCCTAATTCTGTGGTTATGAAACATACTTCTCCATGAAACAAGTTTGGCGGAGAAGAAAGAACACTTACCCCAGATCATATTGGACTCCCTTTACTCAGCCCATATAGGAGTTGACTCTTATAGTTGTCATGGAAACCTAGTATCTGGCATTATCTGATATGCATCTAAGTGTGGGAGAGGATATATGTAGTACATACATATAATCCATATTCCATTTCAAAATGATGTGTCATTAGTTTACATAACTATTAGAATAGGTACCTGAAATACTTCAGACTTCACTGATTTTAAGCACAAAATCCTGTTTTTCAGCCAAAACTCACCCATATTTTTAAAGCCTTCACAAAGCATGGATAATGTTCATATAACATGCTCCAACAGCTATAATTGATATTACCAATGATGCGTTATGCAAGATGACACAACACATTCTGTGCCTCCAACCAATGTTCATGTTTGAATGCTTATAAATGATTTATCAAGATGTTATTCCGTGTTAATTAAGCATTTATTAAGTAAGCTTCATTAATAGCTCATGAAGCAATCATACATTGAGTAAAGTGCCACATTTGTCTTTACACTTCATTCAGTTTGGCAATCAGAAAACTCATGTGTAAAATAACATGAATAATCTCCTTAATTAAAACGTTGGGCACACTCAGTCAAATTATATTTGAATGGCGTGTTTGTTCTATAAATATAGACTACATTTTCAAAAAAAGACTACATAGACTACAAAAAAAGACTACATTTTCACCATCTTTTTTCAATTTTACCATTTAAATTTAAATCCAAAATCCCAAATATGACTGAAAACCACACCACAAAAAAAAAAATTTAATTTTTTTAAATGGAAAAGTCTAAAGAATTCTCACCCACTCACTACCTAAAAATAAAGAAATAAAAGAGGAAATAAATCTTTAATATGAGGCCAATTAATTGAATATGATGGGATATATAGTCATAACAGAATATACAAAAAATCGTTAATACATTTCACATTGACACTCACGAACTGCAAAAAAAAAAAAAGGCAAAATAAAGACAATATGATATAATGAGTGTACTATGCTAGTTTCATTCCCACTTCTCCTTTGAATGTGGGTCTATTTCACAAATACGAGAAAACTTGTTTATTTAAATATGCCTTTGTTATAATACAACACTCTCCATTATATCCTCAAAACAACAATGAAACAAATTTATTATATTTTCAAAATACTCCTCCTTTTTTATTGACATGTCTTTTATGGAGTGTGTCCCGCATGTATAAAATCTAGCACGTATAAGCCTACATTTATAAGTCAATATAAAATGATAATTCTTACCTTCTGAGAAAAACACTAAAACAAAGAAGAACATTCCAATGGAGAATGACTCTTTTAATGACTCATTTGATAATAAAATGGAAGCAAATATTTTTCTAGAGCTGGCTATCTTTGAAATCTTGGCTGTGACAGATTGAATAGACAATGCATGAGCTGAGCTTGGGAGTTAGAGATGGCCCTGAGATTAAGGCACTGATGCCATTACCCTCTTTAACTGTACTGGTGAATGACGTGAATGGTTCTATTTCATTACTTGACCCTGTTATTTCTCTTTAACCATAAAGGCCCAGGCTGGTTCTGTTAGTACCTGGGCCCGCTATCCTGCTTTAACTGTGCCATAGACTGTTTCCATCAGAACCGCAGCACGAATGACAGTAACCACATGGAGGGACTAAGGATGATATACCATGATCTGGGCTCAGATCAGAGATCAGACTGTGAGAGGGAAAGGAAGGCGACGTTAAGGATAAAGACACAAGCTGATCAAAGCTTTATCTGAAAGGGTCATTGCTGCTCAGACTACAGAAATGCATGGCTTTTTTTTGGGAGATTCTTTTCTCATTGGTTCTCAAACCTAACAGGGAACATTTGCTTTAATGTTACTGATCGTGATCATATACAGTTTGCATTTAAAGTTTGCAGTTAAAGAGTAGGTTTGTTGCTGATAGTTCATGGCTTACCAAATGCATTTAGCATTAAGGAGACCATATGCATTAGAACAATTCAGACTTCTGGTCATTAATAAACTGTACAGTAACCACTTTACAGATACTCTCAAACAGATACATCGAAGGCTGATTCTCTGATAGAGCAATGCTAGGAAATTGGCAATTTCACTCAATAATAATCAAAAACAAGGAATTTTCATTTCAAATCAGATGAGCTCCACATGACATGAGCATTTCAGTTTCAAGTGCTAGTTTACAGGCAGAGGATTGTGTGAGGTCCACTGTGGGCTGGGCATGGTGCTTCTGTTCAATGTTCCTGGACATGCTCAAACACTGCCTGCTTTCCGTCGTGGCCTGAAGACACACCTCTTCATACTCCACCTTGACTGACATACCAATCTAGGACCATTTTCATAGTACTTGTTTCCTGTTTAACTCTTGTTTCATTTCATTGTTTAAAAGGTATAGCTGACTTACCCATAGCTTACTGTGTGTACTATATTCAATGTCCATTACTAGGGATAGCTGCAACATTATGAGAAGGATGTGCTTTGTCTGATTTTTTTTGTAATTGATTCAATGACCTTTGGTATGCACTTATTGTACGTCGCTTTGGATAAAAGCGTCTGCCAAATTATTGTACTGTAATGTAATGGACATGCTACATGTTTTTGATTCTCTTCCCGGTTCCTTGTGCTGTTTCAGCCCCTATCTCATATAAGCATAAACAGGGACGTCACTAGGATGCAAAGACATGGGGGGCTTAGCCCCAAGGGGAGGGCAAGAGATGCGAGCGCAATTTTTTTTGGTTTATACTGTATTAGAACTACAGTACACATATGTCAACAACCAGTGAAGAAGCCAAGATGGCAACAAGTAAAAAGCAACAGACATATTCTCTTCTTCCATTTCTCTTTTGTTGAACAAGAGTTACTGTAATGTTAGCTTCAGAATCAGCTGCCCTGTCAGTCTCCTGCCTCTCTCTCTCACCTGACTGGGCTGTGGCGGAACTGCCACCTCTCTGGAAGAATCTTCGTATATCCATCTGGTCAATGAATTGAAGGATATACCGGTACAATAGCGTTATGAGGGACAGTTTTCACTGACATTAACTGATTCTAAACAATAACATTCTATGGGGACTGATATTATTGTTTCGAAATACTAGAGATATATATTCATGGCAAAGAATAGAGAGCTGTCGATAGAGTTATTTATTTATTTCTAGCTAGCTATTTCTTGTATTTTGCTCGTTCACGATAGCGTAATCCACTTGTGTGTGTAGCTAACGTTATAGCATATGGTTATGGAAAAGCGCCTAATGTTCCATTGAAAAACTTTGCGTGTGTGTTCGCTGCACATATGGAGATAACTGCTTTTAATTTTAATGATGACTGGACCAAGTTAAACATTAACAAAACAAAAGCTTATGCATCAATTTGAAGCTGTTTGCTGACGTTGATTGTGGGATTTTAGCTACGTTAGCCAACTTGACAGTCAACAATAGCTTAATTTAGTGTTAACATCATAGCCTACTACAATATCCCCTTTCCTTTACCTCAAGTAAACCTAGCTAAAGTTAAGCGGGTAACAATCGTTAACAACTACTTACAATTTCACTCTGTGCATCATTCACTTTGAATCTTCACATCACGGCTAAACTCCTTCGCCACTAACGTTATCCTGTCACAAGCCGTTGCCAATGCCGATCGTTACTTGGCAGAGCGAGAAGCTGCGAGAAGCAATGGAATGCAACATCCCCCAAAGTCCTCGTGCCCGCGATTTACATTGTGAAGTAGGCTACGACAGGCTAGTATTGGATGGGGAGACAACAACATACAAACCAGAACGATAATTTTAAGCCAATAATGCCAAATTATTTGGGGGGGCTTGAGAACATTTTAGGGTGGCTTCAGCCACCCTAAAATAGGCCTAACGACGTCCCTGAGCATAAATATTGATCCCACCAACAACATCTCAGATACTATTTTTGGTCATGATCTCCATCAGTCATGGTGAATTATTTTACTTGTGATGGGAGAGCAACAAACAAGTTCAAGTCAGTGATTGACAGGGTTTGTATTGATGTGATTGATGATTGAAACCTTTTTGAAATCATTACCACATGAACATCATGGTGGCTTTAATTGGAAGTGTGTTAAGTGCAATTGAAAGTGTGTTAAGTGCAATTGAAAGAGTGTTAGTCGTGTGGTGTGTTTGGTCTCAGATGGAGTGTGAAAGAAGGAAGTGGGGAGAGGGGAGTTGGATGCAAGAGAGGAAGACTCTGGTATCCTTCCTCCTTCCAGCAGAACTGGCATTACTGCCATCATCTGAGTGGGGATGTGCTTCTGACCCCTTTACCTGCTGTCCAATGAACTGACCGGCAAACACTGAACACCGAAAGTGAACCACCAAATGCTACTGAATGTTGACCGGCAAATGCTGACCACGCTGTCTGCTGACTGGGCCTAAGGTGTAGGATCCTGGCATCTGTACCATCAGAATCACAAACAACTGGTCGTCTTGCTCTCCACTGGCGAGGGGCATAGTGGGGGGTGTGGCTGCCTGTCAGTCTGTCTGTTTGTTACTCCGCCCATATGTTTCATTGGCAGATGCTGGCGCTGGTCAGGCAGGTGGAGCCTGTTCCAGCCTGTGAGATAAACAGCCTCCCGTTCGGACACACACACACCTCAAACACCGCCTGCTTGGGGCCGGCTGATGATGACTGACCCTGTGGCAGCCGAGGAAACTTGATTCTACTAGCCTCCAGCGTTATCTGAAGAGAGAGACACATATACACACATACAGAAACACACGCACACACACACACAGACATACACATATGCACACCCATATACACATTATCAGGGAAACGTTCTCAACCACCAACATGGAACACTTCAAAGTAAAGAAAAAAGTAAGTCTTGGATCAGCTTTCAGAGCTGCTGTCATTCAAGAAATCTCTTGGAGACATATCTGAACTTCAGTTTTAATTCAGTTTGAAGGGCAGGTTCCAAGAGGATGCTGGGAAGGTTGGAGGTCTAAGGCCAACTGAGAGAGGACATGACTACCTGTTCCATGTAATGGGAGGGGAATCACTACAAATGAAGTTTCCTTTTGAACTGTACCTGTGGGACACTGCCACGCGGCATGGAAGTATTCTTAATGGTTATCATTTCATGAATATTTGTATAAAAGTATTGTTTACTGAATACATAATTGGTCTGCTTCCAAATATGTAACAGTTTGAAACTTGTATAAAGTGTTTAATGGAATGGAATGATATGGTGGTCTCTTATGACTGGATATTGCTTTAATTCCTTGCAGTTGTAGTTGCCTTTGAACTTCCCACAAATGCATTATGTTACATTAAAATTGCATGTGATCACATCACACACAATTATTGCATGCAACATTTATTGTTTGTAAATTGCATCATGCTGCCCTTAGGATTGTCCCTGCAATGTTATGTTCAGTTGTTTTTAACAGGGAGGCATTAGACTATGATGGTAGACTATGCTATGATTGATAGACTATGATGACGTGTGCACTTATTCAAATGTGTTAGTGATGATGGCGGGCTGTACCTGTCCATCCCTGGATTCCAGGCGCATTTCATTCCTACAGGTGGCCTGGATGTCCCCTGCCTCCGCCAGGAATTGGACCCCCTTGGGAGCCTCCATGATGAGGGACCGAGTGGGAGACTCCAACCTGAAACACACGTTTGTTTGTTTGTTTTTTTTTTTTTTCTGAACATAAATTAATCTGCACCCACACAAACACAACCACATAAAGTACATCCTAGAAGGCTCTGGAGTGACAAATTTATAATATTATCTATCAATTCACATGTAAGGATCGCTGTCACCAGTCTGGTATGTAGTGTCTGTTGATCATTGTTATGGTGATCACAGATACGAGGCGGTCGCTGTTGCAAACAAGAGGCTGAGATCAGGGCTTCTGATTCGAGCTGAGAAGCATTAGAGATAGAACAGCCTGCAGGAAATGAAGAGCTGGTCTGATTCCATCAATAGACATCAATATTCCAGTAACACAATGCCCAGCTGGACACAAACACAAGTAACACCTCCTCCCCCCTCCATGTGATGGGCTGAATTATAAAACAAACACAACCAGGCATGCACTCACACTTATACTGTACTTGCACACATGCTCACAAATGCATGAACACACAGAACACAACATAAACACACACAGATGCATTCAAAACAAAACAGGATTAAAAATAGGATATCCAGGAAAACCTTATTGGTCACGCTCATATTCCTGCAATGTGGTTGAGCATGTGTTTGTATGTGTGTGGGTGTTATGGGAGGGGTGGTTGGGGGGGGGGGGGGGGGGGGGGGTTGTGGTTAAACGTGGTAGGGTGTGTAGAGGAAGGATGGTTGAGTCTGGATATGTAGGGAGTATCGCTCCAAACTCAAGTCTCGGAGGGCTGGTGGTATTTTTTTTCCCTTTCACTCAGCAGAGAATAAAGGCCTTGGAAACTAGGTGTGTGGATTCTTTAACAAATCAAATGATTTTTTTGTTATTTGGCTTGGCTGGCTGTCAATATTCAACTTCACCATAAGAAATCAGTCAAGGAAACGCCAATATGCCCAAAATGTGCCTATGCTATCTAGTTAGTTCGCTGGACATCTTACATGATTATAACAGATGCTATCTGTGTGTAGGCTATGTAATGTGTGTCAAACAGGAATTCATATAGGAATTAATATATGTAACGTCAAGTTTGACGCTTCGCTAGAAGACCCTCAATTACCCCCATCCCATATATATATTTTTTAAATATTTATTTTTGAAAACTCAGATTTAACATTTAAGTTATATATTTAGGACATGCTATTTGAGATTTATCAATTATATCTGAAAATATGAACTAAAAGGTTTATTTAGCTTGTCAGTAAAATCTTAGTAAAAAAAATCAGGAAAAGTGTTTCTGTATGTGTGTTTTACTTTACATTTGGCACCCCATATGAAACACACTGGAAAGTAGCAGACACTGTGGCCCTCCAAGACTGGATTCTGAGACCTGTTGTTTAGAGGGTGGGTGGTTGAGCATGGCTGGGGGTGTGTGTGTGTGTGTGGGGGGGGGGGGTGTTGAGAGAGGTGTGTTGTGAGGGGGGTGTGAAGAGTGCGGTCCTTATTTGCTAATTATTATTGTACAGCTTGCTGCCTTTCATCTGGTTGCCAGCCTCTCCTCCCGTCTGCTATCGGCTTTGTGCGCCACATATTTGTTTTAACTAATGAGAATCCACTTTAATTAGTTTCTGATGAGCATCCAGCATTGATCCACAAGAGAAGTGCCTGCCCAAGAGCGACACGTGCCAAAACTGCAGGCATCGATCTCGTTAAGAGGCCGGCTTCTCCTTTTAACTCTTTACAAACGCACAGCTACTAGGAGAAGGCAAACAGCCTTGTGTCAATTATCAAATCCCCGCCTTATCAGTCGCTTCAAAGAGTTTCTGAACTCCCATATCAAACCTCCCAGTCAAACAGGACAGCTACCTGTGATTACCTGTCATCTGATGGTTGTGTGAGTGGGACAGATAGGAATGTAACAAGCTGCTTCATAAGCATGACAGCAGCATTAAAATACATTTGCATCAGCTCAAATTTAAGAACCCCACGTGTTAAGCTTGTAACCGTCAAGATATACGTACAAGAAGAGGAGACAGCTTCTGCCTATTGGTTCAATGGATTCCTATGGGAGCTGCTTATTGGCACATAAAGCCAGTTTGTGGAGGCTGCTATGTTTGACTGTGGAGCTTTAGGGAGCCAGAGCATGCGCACTGGGTACCTAAACATGAAGGATCATGGTAAACGCAGAGCAATGACATGGACCCCCTAGCACTGCGGGGGCGCGCTCTGAGAATTGAGAGCCCGCGCTTCCAAGATGTCCGACAATTGCCTCTAGTACCTAGCTAGCTAGCTGCAGGATTTTATGGAAGAAAACAAGTGACCCATTGTGACAAGGACATTTCTAATGTGGTTTCTAATATTTCTGCATGTTAAAATTATAAATAAGGCAGTCAATATTTTTTTATAGAAGTATTCAGCCAGACTTGACTGTAACGTTACATTAGCTAGCTACTTATGGAAAATCTAGCTGGTAAGCTAGCTAGCAAGACTTTCAATTACAGTCAGAATTTGTGGTTAGCTAAATAACTATGTTCAGCAAGCTATTTAGTTCTTGAGCTGTCTACCTAACTGGCTACAACTAGCCAGCTAGCTAGACAGTAGAAGTTGTAGCTAGCTAGAACTAGCTTGCTAAACAATACAAACATTCAGTAGCACTCAACTGTAACATAATACTTAATTAGTTAGCTGGCTAGACATAACTCCTGATTGATTGAAATTGAAAGTCTTCCTAGCAAGCTTGGCCATAAGTCGCTAGCTAATGTTACACTGAAGGTGTGTCATGCACTTTATCAGCAATTCTGTGTTAGGCCTATAGTAGCTAGCTACTGTTTCTTAATGAGATAGAGAACTGACTTCCAAAATAAATAGACATGTGGTCAGTAACTCAGTAATAATATCAAAATAACAATAAAATCAAAACAATCATGAAACTGAAGGTAGATTCGTGCAATCCTAGATCTCCTGGGTGGATTGCTCAACGCATTCTTTCTGATACATTTGTTCTGTGCAAGCAACTCAACCCCTTTCCGTGTGCAACTCAGCCCCTTTCTGTGTGCAACTGAGCCCCTTTCCGTGTGCAACTCAACCCCTTTCCGTGTAGTCAATGTCAGAGCTCCATGCTTGTGGAGAAAAAAATAGGTCCCTGGAGAGTAATTAGCTAAATTTAAATAAATTTTAGAATTCAAAAGTACTGTCAAAAATTGTATAATTTGGCCAGGGTAAAATCATAGTTTTGAATGGATTTCAATGAGGAAATTTGGCTTTTGGCACCAGAGGCTTACTAAACTGCAATACCTCTGGTAACCACTAGTTTGCAAGCTATTGGGGGAGTGTCAATCCCTGGTCCCCTGCTTGTAACTCAGAGTTTGTAGGTTCCATGCCCAGGTGGTGGACTGCCATTGTGCCCTTGAAGAAGGTGGTTGAATTGTATCAGTAAAATATTCAGTTGTATATATGGATGGTATGTAAACATGTAAGCTGTGTGAGCTGTTTGAGAGAAGTGTCAGCTAAATGCTTGAAATATACTGCCATGTGAAATGTACAAAAGCAGCTGCAGACTGTATATGCAGTAGGTGCAGAGCTGTAGACAGTACCTACATTCTGCCCTTACCTGAGCTCCTTGAAGGGCTCTGCTCGGATGTGAGATGTTTCGACAGACTTGCTGAATACAGCTCCCTCCGCACCTGAAACCAAATGCCACAGGTGAGTCCTGAGCACCATCCCTCAGCAGCTGTACAGCTGTTTCCTCTAAAACCCTCTGCGGATTCATAAATACTGTCTATAACATATCTAATCTATCCCAGGCCTGTGACAGCTGATCCCAGATCAGTTCATTCCCATTCATCTTTGCTGGTAAAGGGAAGACGTCTGCCTTTTGGAGGCTCGAGACTGCAGAGTATGTTACATTGTCTCATTTATATCCCCCTGGTCTGGCCCTGAGAGCTTGTTATATGTCCTGAACCCTTGGCTGTCTTACTCTCCAGAGATGCCATGCTCTGTGTCCTCTGACAAGCGCTCATTCACGTGCGGTAAACATTCATAAACATGCTGAGTAAAAATCAATAAACCCATTTTAGTTCCTTTCTTCAGGCCCCACAAAAATTGCTCCACAGGAATGGTTTCATAAAAGTGCGTCCATTAGACAAGTCCCAAGGCCCTGTCAATCACAATCCCCCCAGGCCCAAGCCTAACCTTTTTATTGTGAATTATAAAATTCCCTTTAAAAGCTTTCTGACTTAAGCTTTGTATCCCCTGATTAGAAAGAAAACACACAATTCCATAGCAAATGAAAAATAGGTGTTTCAACCTTGTCAAATTTTGAATGTCTCTTTGGACACGGATGTCTTGGGGTGTGAATGTGATTCATGACAGATTGAGGCAGACATTTCCACAAAATATAGATTTCGCTATGTCATCGTTCTGTCATGTCGCTGAGATCAAATCCAGATTTCACCATGAAGCTGATAGAGATGCACTGATGGTATTTTTGTTAGGCTACTTTATGTTATTTTACTTTTATAAAATTATTATTATTTCTTATCATTTAACAATCATCTTGCCAAGTATAAAGTGTACATTTTCTAAAATCACAAGGCATTAGTGAGCCCAGTTGTAAAATACTGTAGAATCACAGTGTTCTTTGGAATATTTCCTTACTCTGCAAAAAGATAAGAAGCGACAGCAAGCATATGGTTGATTAGTGTTAATAAATTACAAGTGTGTGTAATAGACTTGCTGCTCAGTAAACACTGTATTTATGCATCTTCATACTCAACCCTTAAACTCAAACCCTTACTGACAGTAAAATTGTTAGATTTAACCTGTAAGTGTGATTTATATAATTTGTGTGTAAATATTATTGGTATAATTCTGAATATAAATATGACTGAAATATGTATGTTGTAAACATGAATTTGACTGTATAATCTGGCTGTTAATAGGATTGATATAATTAGGCTGTGAATATGATTGGTATAATTAGGCTGCAGTAGTGATGTAATTAGATAATATTATAGAAAGATGTGTATCCTCAGATTGGACCCAGTTCACTCAGTAGGTCCCTGTGAAAATCTTCTAAATGTTTTTGTTTTTGAGAACTTTCTCTTATTTTTTTGAATTCAGCAATCACCTAAATTAACATGCCAAGCTGATAGAATGAAAGAAAGATAAAACACTGATTGAATTCAGACCACTGTCTCAATATAATAGCCTTTATAATAGCCTTCAAAGTGGTTGAAGAATTAAGAATTAATAAAAATAAACCAGTAGCCCTACCAAACACAACTAAATAAAACAAAATTAATAAAATAAGTGCTGTCATAGGCAAAGTTATAAACTCTTTTGTCTGTTGCATTCTCAGAAATCACAGATCACTTCGGCTGCATCATCAGTTTTAAGAATTTTTTTTAAAATTAAAATTATTAAAAAAGGAAATCATAAGATAGTGTGAGTGTACTGTATATTACTCTACAGAGAGTCGTTAAGAACTTTATGAAAACTCCTCCCAGGGGCCCTCAGGTGTGATATACTGTATATCCTTATTTCCTTGCGATTTGGAATGCGCAGTTTGTGTGTGTTAATTGCTGTAACCATTTCTTTTCACTTCACAGTGCACCAGGTAAACTTGCACCAGACTTGGGTTCCACAGGCACTGAGACAGTGGAACCCACTCACAGACTAGAACAGTTCTTTAACAGGACGAGCCATCCAGCAGCTCTGGGTATGTAATATTAAACAGAGGACATTCACAAAGCAGACAGTTCCCATCCCATTTTACACTGTCTAACTCACCAGGGACCCGTAACCTGTCCGCTCCCACCACAATCTCCCGGTCATCCGCGGAGAACAGCAGCTTCCCGCTGTTGGATTTCACCTCCAGGAGTTTGCTACATGCACGAACTCCACTAGATCCTGTCAAGAGACATATGCAAAACAGACTTGTATGTGTATTGCTAGAAAACTGAGACTTACAGAACACAGAAAAACACACACCCACACCATTATGGAACCACTAGAACACATTTACTGTTGTTGTTTATTACCTATTTTGTCACCCTGTGGTATCATACTCCTGGAGTAACATTGTCCTGTAGTCCTTTCATGTAGTACTGCATTGCAGCACTTTGGTACTATATTAATGTAATTATTTAGTACTGTATGCCTGTAGTTGCATAGCATTATGCTGTGCTGTTGTAGTTTAGTACTGTGGTAATGTACTAGTCTAGGAGCTTCAGGTATGGTTATGTAGTAGTAGGGCTGCATGTGCACAGACTTTTTTTCAGCTTTTTTTTAAGCTGAAAAAAGGCAACCCCTGTGCATGTATTCACACGCAATACCGTCTCTTGAAATTGTATTTCAAATGATGTCACGTGGCACTGTAATGGCGAAATGTAGTCCAGCTGTCTCTCATGTTCGTGTTTGTTTATTTGAAGGTGTTTTGTTGTGTCAGTCTTTTGGTTTTTTTCATGCGCTGTGTGTCTGTTGTGGGACGGAGAAGCGAGCTGGAGATTTTTCAGGGCACTCCTGCTGCTCGTTTTAATAATGAAGAATTGTCTTGTCGGTATAATTTTGTTTGTGGTCGTCACCATGGAGACACATTCATTACATTACATTACATTCATTTAGCAGACGCTTTTATCCAAAGCGACGTACAATAAGTGCATACAGAGACGTCATCAAGATCACTACAGAACAGACAAGACAAAGCACATCCTTCCAATAATGTAGCAGCTATCCCTAGTAATGAAAGTTGACTGTAGTTCACAGTAAGCTGTGGGTAAATCAGCTATACTACACTTCTATTCTAAATACTATTATAAACTATAACAAACAGACAGGAAAACACAGGGAACTAGTACCATGAGGTCCTAGGTTAGAATATCAGTCAAGGTGGAGTCTGAAGAGGTGTGTCTTCAGGCCTCGACGGAACGCAGGCAGGGTTGGAGTAGAACGTAGGGGAATGGGAAGTTAATTCCACCACTGAGGAGCTAAGGTGGAAAAGCTCCGCAGTCGGGACGAGCGAGAGCCGTTGACACGGAGAGGGGGAAGTGCGAGTCACTCTGCTGTAGAAGAGCGGAGTGGTCAAGCAGGAACATAATTCTGGATTACGTCCTGCAGGTAGGTAGGGCCTGCCCTATTGGCTGCAGTGTAGGCCAGGGTCAGAACTTTGAACCTGATCCTGGCTGCAACTGGCAGCCAGTGGAGTGACCTCAGCAGGGGGGTTACATGGGAAAGTTTCGGGAGGTTGAACACAAGCCGGGCAGCTGCATTCTGGGTCAGTTGAAGAGGCAGAATGGCGCAGGCCGGTAGGCTTGCGAGCAGGGAGTTGCAGTAGTCCAGGCGTGAGGTGACCATGGTCTGGACAAGAAGCTGGGTGGAGTAGGTGGTCAGGTAGAGTCGAATCCTCCTGATGTTGTACAGGAGGAACCTGCAGGACCATGCCGTCACCCTGATGTGCTCTTTGAAGTCCAGCCGGTCGTCCAGGACCACCCCCAGGTTCCTTGCAGAACATATGCTCGGGAATGTCAGTTGGATCTGCAGCCACAAAGTTTACCATCACTCTTCACCGGAGTTGAAGATGTCGGGACTGATCCAGGACTGCAGGCAATCTTCAAAAGGCCACCAGGGTAGGGAAGGAGAAGATAATGCGGGGGGAGGAGTGAGGCGGCAACTGGGAAGGCTGAGCTCCGTTTCGACAGTGGACAGAGATCGCGATACTGCGTGTAACCTATGGAGGAAAGTCGTGGAGGCGGAGTGTGTGTGAATGAGTGTGTGTGTGTGAGTGTGTGAGTCTGGAATGGAGGACCAGACGCGACCGTGAGGGGATCAGAAAGTTGTCCACAAGAAGTGGCGACCACTAAAATTAGGGAGGAAATAAGGTCTGTGAACGGAGCAGAGAAAATAAACAAATGGGAAAAAACTCCTGGCATAAAGCCAAAGAATAGCGACCCAGAAAAGTGGGCGAAAAGCTTGCAGACTCGAGGATTAAACAGAGAAAGAGAAAAGGAATTGCCTCTAGCTCAATAAACTGTTCAAGAGCTAAAATAAAGAGGCAAATGGAAACAGAGACAGGGAAAAGAAAACCAAGGAAAGAACTAAATGTGAAAGGAAAAAGAAACTTCTTAAAAAGAAACACCTAAACACACTAAGGCAAGTCCCACGTGTACTTTTAGCAATATAGCCAAAAGGACAAGTAGTCGCCTGAAATCCTATACCATGTACCTGGCTTAGAATGGCAAAGATTGACACAAAAGCATGTGTTTGTTTGTGTGTTGTGGGTCTGGCCCACTGTCTATGTCTTTTTAGTTGTTGCTGGCTACAACTGAAGTTCCCTAACGGGAAACGTTAAAAGTTATTCTATTCTATTCTATTCTATAGAACCCCTGCACACACACACTATAATCTAATTCACAGACACCTTAGTCTTCACACAATCATGGCCATTTCTATGGGGGGTGGGGGGGGTCGGGGGGTGCACGGGCAATGCCCCCCCAAATGCTCCGCCTGCCCCACCAAAGCCAAATCCAGAAAAAATGTAATCCGGCAATATGAAGTCGGCGCCCGTAGCGCCGTCAGTAGGCTATTAGAGCTACAAATGATTCGGCCTGTCATAAAAATGCCACATCGAAATAATATATTTATCTAATATCTGATTGGTTGGTTTGGCCATATAAAATATGGAGACGCAGTGAGGGACAGAGAGGTCACTTTCTTTGATCAATCTATGCTGGCTCTTCTTGATAACTGTAACTGTTACGCATTGCTTAGTATAGCTATAATATTAGCTATAGCCTAGCTTACTCAGTGAGTTGAGGATAGTGGCGAGAGTCTCCGTCTGGCCTAGTTGTTTAGATTTATATTATAGCTGCGATTCTGCGAAGCATCTGCAGCATTGCATTAGCTGGCTGCACGTGTGTGTGTGTGTGTGTGTGTGTGTGTGTGTGCGTGTGTGTGTATGTGTTAGCTAGCCTACTGCTGCGTGTTGGCTAGTCAGCCCTACTTTCCTCAAACTTTGGAATACTTCACATATATTAAAATACACTATCATATATCTCTCTCTCTCTCTCTCTCGCTCTCTTACGTTCTCTATCACTCTCACGGTGATATATATACATACTGTATATAAATGAAATGATGAGCCAGTGTCTTAGTTTCACATGTAAATACAAAATAGCACAAAGAGACTGAAATGATGAAGGAATAAATCATAAGGAATAAGTAAAATTCTATAATAATTTGATTTAATTGGGCATTGATAAAGTTGTCCTCCTATAAGATGAGGGAGGGGGGGGTGAAGGTGGGTTTAAAATGTAATAAAATTATCTTATCCACTAATATACGGATTAGCCTATGCTTTAGCTTTATATGAACGCATCTCAAATCTCATCTAGGGCTTTGAAAAAAAAAAAATCTAAGCTTCTGTTCATAAATTAAACATTTTACTTAAAAAACACCCTGTGTGAGGTTGTGTAGAAATGCAGGAAATGAGTTTTAAAAGGCTCAAATTTTTATGGGGGAGGACCCCCAGACCCCCCGCTACTTCGTGCCCCATCAACATCTCTTCATGCACCCCCAATCAAAGCAGTCTAGAAACGCCCCCTACAAACAATACTGTGCAGTACAGTACAACTACTTCTGTAGTGGGGGTGTGCAGCCATGTCACTATCTGTATCTGTTTGACCATCAACAATATCTGTATCTGCATCTGTATTTGGATTAGAAACCGGAAGTGGGCATGGTTTCAACCAGAAGTTGTGCTACATATAGGAAATGTGATCTTTTCTAGTCTATAATTAATTGTAATTGCAATTTATGAGTATTCACCCTCCTCACTGTCTTTTCTTTCTTTTCAAAACTTTTTAGAAGAACTACATTCTGTACTTTATACTTATTTATCTATTGTTTTGTTTTGTTAAAGGTTGTTTTTGTTAACCTATTTGAACCCCCCACCCCCTAACTGGGGGATATAATCAACTCAGAATGAAAAGGCAGTTTTATAAAAACATCAAACCATTTCAGTATACATTTGAAACTATTCAACTATTATCACAATAACAGCCCTTTCTGCCTGTTGTAATTTCATATTGTTCATATCTTTTTTTGTTATTTTTTTATTTTACTAGATGAACTTGGATACATAAATTATTATGTATAGTAATATTATTATTATTATTATTATTATTATTATTATTATTATTATTATTATTATTATTATTATTATTATTATGCTTTAGTTTAGAAAATTCAAGGAGAAGTCTTAAGGATTATAGCCTAATGATTTATTGAGAAAACCACTCTAAATGAAAAAAAGTAAAATGAACAGTCCAACAAGATGCATTTCTGAGCTAGCAGTAACTTCAGTAAGTTGAACACCTGAAAAGCTTTTAATTCAAGAAAATGAAAAAAGTCTGGATATGGCTGCATTTTAACAGCTTTTAATATGCTTTTAGTATTCCATGGGTTAAACCGATCACCGCAACAAGCCTAGTTAAAACATATTTTTCTGCAGTATAAAACATCAGATTTTCGTTTTATTAATTGCGTTGCAAGTTTGGGCTCATGGAATTGATTACGCAGCAATATGGATTGACGGAATTGATTACGCAGCAATATGGAGGCAGAATGGACGGTCAGTACAGTTTAAAAATACAAACAACACTCATACATTTGCACGCGGCACCTAATTGATACTCGTTAATGTTTGTATTTAGTCACCCGGGTGTTCTTTGTTCTGTGCTAGTTCGTTAAGTGTTGTTTGCCCAAGTTCGCGAAAGCTTGTTCGCTAACTCTCTTTGTCTGAAACCTCTGGTCTTGTCTTGGGAATACCTAGTATCCAGTCTAGTCTTGCAATTTAAGTCTTGTCTTGTACCGGCGTTAATTTGCCTCTCTACTCCGTCTAGTTTCCGTCTAGCTCTCGCCTGGAACGGCGCTTCCTGCTGTTCGCTAATTCCCTGCCTCGCTGTACTAACGTTGTCTGCTTGAGTCTGCCAACCTGCAGTTGTTTGCCACCCCTGCCTGTGTTGCTGTTCCTGCCCATCCATCTGACGTGTGTGCATGCAGCCGGGGCTCCAGCTCCTCCACTCAGCGGCGGTGCCCGCCTCCTGCCTGTGCTGCTGCTGCTGCTGTCCTGCCGCTGCGCCCACATCCTGCCCGGACTCCACTCCACTATCCTGCACTACTACTGCCACTCCACTCTGCCCTGCTCCCCGCTCCCGCTCCTCCTCTGCTCAGCCTGCCTGGTCCCCATCTCCAGCCCCTGGCCCCTACTGTTCCCGCTGCTCCCCTGCTGATCCCATTACCCAGACTGTTAGTCTTGTATGTTCTCCCTATGCTTCAGGAGATCTGGTCGAAGCATAATTTATTAAGAGCTACGCGCTCTGTCTGTCTGTCTTAAAGTCCAGTTCCGGCTTGGAACAATAACTGCCTTTGCCTTTCTCCCCATGCTTCAGGAGTGATCTCTGGTCGAAGCAATAAAATAAATTGAGTATTGGCATTCCTGTGTTCGAGTCGTGCATTTCAGTCCAGTCCATATCCGGGGTCATGACAGTTCCTTTGCTTTCTTTTAAAAGGTGTTTTTACATTTTGAAAAAGTGGTGAGATTAAGCGCAGCTAAATTAAAGCGGGCAGCATTAAAGGGATAATATCGTTTTTAACGTTTTGTTTCTTTTTATTTTGCTCTCAGAAGATTGACGTAGGCCAACAAGGCACACTGTTCGATTATAACGAGCACGTTAAGATATAGGTTGAGTATCTGTAATTTCAGGGACTGCCGATTGAGTCACATGGTCCATATCGAACGGCTCCATCCCAATTATATATTTTAATGCTTTAATAAACAAATAAACAATCCAATGCTTAATTCTGTAAAGTTCAGAAGAGGCATACAGACAGGTGGGCACTGAATCAAAGATTTCCCTGCTGCAATTTCATTATTTCCGGCATCCGAATTGTGAACTGGCAACTTCAGGTAGGAAAAAATCAGTTTCCAACCCACTACCCGTGCACTTCCGGATTTTGGCTTCGGCTTCGGGCACACCCCTATTCTGTACCTGATTCAAAACGTTTGATCCCCAAAGGTGTTCAAGGCCACACTACTGTGGAAGATGCTCTACCCCACGTATGCATTAGGATGAGAGGAATGGTGGGTAGTGATAGGAGAACATTTGAGACTTTGTACATGAAGGCAAGAGGGACAGAGGCTCAAGCCTCACCCCAGGTCTATCTGTGCACATGTTTGTGTAGTAGTGCAGCATTGTAATATTGCATTAGTAGTACCATAGTACTGTAGCTCTGTATTTGTGTAACTTCTTACCTGCTACGAGTTGGGTGGTTGCCACATTTCTGCCATCTATGATGTTGATTGACACGTTTCTTGAAGACTGAAGGAGCAATGGACTGCCCTGTTGAGGCAAAAGCAAAATATTTGCATTGAATATCTTCCGTGTCAGAGCATATATCCATGGGCAACTCCATTACAATATAGTGACTCCCATGCACAGTTTCATTACATGTAACAAAATAAAACATTTTTAAATTCATATTATGGGGTTCTAGTTAGTTTCACAGGGATCGACAGGAATGTCCTATAATTGTACTAGTTTATTAAGAGATAAATTTAATATTTGTATTTTATGACTTCTGGGGCTGCTCTGACACACGTCATGGCCGTGACAATTCACTTTCCTTTCCTTAATCGTACAGTACAGGGCTGACTGCAATTTGCATTTCTTGATAAAGGCACATCATGAGCAATGAATAAATTGCTAATCAGCAGCCTCACCCTCCTACCACCCCTCCGCGTGACCTCATGGAACTACAGTGTTGCGTGCCACCAATTGTGATGTCATCACTCCGAGACAGGCCTCGCCAGACTCTGCCCCCCTGTACTTACTGGCCTTGACTGGATCTCTTTGGCGTAGAGTGGCTGGAGGAATTCAGAGTCCCCTGCCAGCTGCAGACCCGTCGGTGTAATTCTGAGGTTACCCATCCCATCCTGTGAGACAGAAAATTCACTTAACATCACTGTGTTCACAGCTCCATCTAATGGACTCACAAGAGGATGTCACAGACATAGAGGTTCATGTGAAATGTAAGCACATTCCAGTCACCCTGGACACGAATGGATCATAACTGGATCATAAGCAGATCTGGTTCTAACAGATCTAACTACCCACGGCAGTTACCTTCTATTTTAAGAACTCAATTGAACTCAATGGAAGTCAACAACCCTCAAGAACTCAAACTGACTGGACTAATTGTGAGCATTCAGTCATTTTTACTGTATCCCACACTGATGATCTTGGGGGAGAATAAATAAATAGAGACTAGGGGCTCCTAAGATTCAAAGACTAATTGTTTTAATCATGACATTTTCTGCACACACTTGTCATGTTTCCTCATTAGGAGTCCTGGGAGTGTTGATGTATTCTTTTATTAAGGCTGGGGTGGTGCTTTTGAAATAATTTTCATGGAAAATAATTTCACATCACATCACATAATTTTGTATGTTGTATGGAATCTTTGAAGTAACAAAAGGCGTTTCAGAAGAGACTTTTCCACTGCTGTGGGTCCCCTTCTTTCCACAGGGAATATTCCCCCCCCCCCCCCCATCATCATCATCATCATAATTATCATCATCATCAACATCATTGTCATTATCATCATCATGAAACACTGCCGTTATTCACATAATGTGGAGTTCAGTCTTACTCCGATCTCTACAGCATCCGTGGTTCATATGAATTCCATGCACAGCGGCCTTGCCGAGGACCTGAGCGTGTGCAGTGATCTGAGCCTTTTCTCTGGAGGAACAAAACCATCCTAAATCCAGATGATTTGCTATCAGATAAAACTCCAGTTTACTGCTCACATCCTACACTCTGCAATGTCCTATACCTGATAATGTCCAACACGCGATAACATCTTAAGCCTGATAAAATCCAGTACCTGACAACAACCTACACCCCATAACTTCCTACACCTAATAACTTCCCCATATCTGGTAGGAGCCTCCACTCCAAGTTTTTTTTATGGTCCTCCATGCTCCATCTGCTTTGTGGGAAAAAGAGTGCATATCCATGGTGTTGGGGACCCACAGTCCAAAACTTGAGCATGCTCAATCCACTTCAATAAAAAAAGCTATGATTATTTTACGACTGCTGAACAAATTACACCATTTAACACTGGGGGCTGTGGACAACTACTGATGCCAATTTCAGCAAAATTAGAGCAGAAATCAATTCTGCTCAGTTTCCTTCCCTATCTGAGATACATTATTTTATTTGCAGAGCATGAAACTTTCAGAGAAACATGACAGAACGGACAAATAGCCCTCTAGCTAAAACCAAAATTTACTAAATGAAATTTACTAAATTAAATAAACAAGCCTATCAATACACAAACAAGCTTGGCCTCTAATGCAGTAGATTCGATACATCACAGCAGACTGCCAAAAACAAACATGCACATTTGACAAAAATACACAAATATACATTTTTCCTTATTACAGTGCATGACATAATATGCCACACGGTCTGTAGGTATGGACATAACATATTTAGATTAATCTATTGTCACATCAACTACTGAGATCTTTATATGGTAGCAATTGATACGTTTTTTTCATTGCCAAATTATAATTAGTATCGCAAGAAAATATCAAAAAAATATAATCAGAAAAGACCACAGTACCAAATTGCTCTCATTCACATGTTGTTGCAGTTCACAGCACCTAGAACCATACTACTTTTCTAAAAACTACCTTCAATATACATATTTCAAAGGAGTGTGGATGGTGAAAATAAGTGAGGAAATTGTGCAAATCTTATTGTATCAATGCAATTTGGTTGACTCTGATGCTTCTGGCGCAGAGAAAATTCAGATGTGTTCGTAAGATAAGTTGTCAACATTGCAAGTAATAATATTGCAGCAATAATGTCTTGAATGAGGTCACCACGGCAGGGAGTTACTGCTCATTTTGCAGCCTGGTCAATAAGCTTTAAAATGAAAGGCCAGTTGAGACAGAGACAAAGAGTCTTGGTGCTGTGTTTATAGTCATGGGAATGCTGAAATTGCCCATACTCCAGCACAGAGCTCCAACCTTACTGGAGTGTGCAAATTATAAACAGCAACCATTTCACAAACACCAAAGAGGGTTTATTCAGCAGTGTGTAAAGAATTATTGGGGGATAAATCTAAATGCATTTGAGATCAAAAGCATCCAATCCCCCTCGGGTTTAAGCCAGAGAGAGAGAAAATTATGACTTTTTCCCCAAAGACAAATCCTATTGGATCCATTTCTATGGAAATGTGCCTCTATGGAAACTGTCCATTTTATTTATACACCATTGTTATTATTTGTAGCCCTGAAAATGCAGCTATTTTTATTATTATTATTCATTTTTGGAAGCAAAGCCCTTGCATGTTTAGACATAATTAGAAATAGAAAAATATGTTTAAAAAAGGGAAACCTGTGCATGGTGGTTTTACGGTGGATAAACATTTGTCCAGCTATGGTTTATTCCAGACCTACCAATGCATAGACACTGGCTCCGAAACTTTCAGGGCACTGATTCCCAGGAACTAACCACTGTACAGGAAATTGTTATAGTTATATGTTATAGTTATTTTATACCATAATGTTGACATAGAAGATCATGACATTGGTATAAATCACCTTAACAGCTTGATGGGTCCTTCTGGCATTATATTGAGTTGGTGTAATTCCCATCTGGTAGGACATTCTCCATGTGAATTAGTGAGAATGTGTCCTCAATGGTTCCCATTATGTGTGGAGTTCCCCAGAAGTCCATATTAGGCCCCATCAAATTCTTAATTTATGTGCTACTGTCATGGTTTTACTGCCTGCTCTGCCTTTCTGCGGGTGTTGCCGCTCAGGGCCATGAGAGGGCACTCCTGTCATGTTCTTTTGCTTCCCAGGATCATTAGGATTATGAGTTGCAGGTGCTGGCTGGCTATTTAAGCCCTACGCCGTCTTTGCTCCCCGCTTTTGTGTCATACTTTGCCACAATTAAGCCAGGTATAACGGTATAGCTGATAGACTACATTTCTTTTGTGTTTAAAAGAAACATAGGAAGTTCCTTAGTTTAGAGCTAGGATTAGATTCGTATGATCTTTCTTTCCTTTTATCTCGCTCTGTTCTTTGTTCTTTCCTCTTTTGCCTATCTGTCCTCTTTGAGGCAGTAACTTCTGTTTACCTTTTTCGCATTGCCTCTTCGTGGAGCTAGTTTATTTATTATCGAGCTTGAGGTCTTTCTTTTCTTTTTCTGCTCCAGTCTCGAGCCAGTTTCGCCCTCTTTTCTGGGTTCTTTTTTGTTGGCTTTATGCCGGGAGTGTTTTCCCTTTGTTTTTGTTATTTACTTTGTCCGTTTCTTTATTTCACTCCCTTTCTCTGACTTGTGGTTAAACCACTTCTGTGGTTTAACTTTTAGATCCCCTTGAGGTCGTGTCTGGTCCTCCGACCCATCCCCATCACAGCTACTTATTTCTGAAGGGACCTTCATTTGGACATTGCAATGACTAATAATGTAAGTGACCTGTAATGTAATCTGTCATATTATTTTGCTGCTTTCCTTTGGTTCACTTTTTCCTTTATTCTATTGACACTGAAGAAAGATACATCTGCTCAGCTTCTGGGTATGTGCTTTTCCAATAAAGCAAAGGTCAATTGTTTCTTCTGGGGAATCATGATCTTGTGCTAGTGGGCCACCTACTGGGGGTAGAAATTCAAGCCAACTCAACTAAGGAACTATAATAAAACACTGACTGAAACTGGCTTGAACAAATCACGTTGCAAAGGAAGCAATCTCAGATGTTGCTATTTTCATTCAAGACAGCCTAGAGATGAGACTAGCGTGAGACTGGCTGGCTGTACTCCAAAACATATTAGGGTGAGATCAGCCAACTATGTTGCTAAATAAACCAGGGGAGACCAGGGGGGTATACTACAAAGCAGGATTACTGAATTAGTTGGATAACAGCACTGAGTAAAACCCAGAACAGCACTTTTTACTTCAGTCAATGTTCCAGATTTGGGAGGGTTCTGGGTTTTACTCAGTGCAGTTATCCAGCTAAATCAGTAATCATGCTTCATAGTATACCCCCCAGATGGTTGAATGGCTAAGCACATCTTGTCATGGTTTTGGACCCTGTGGTCCTATGCGGTCGTTTTCCTCGGTGGCCACGCGGGGGCGCTGCCCTGTTGGTGGAGGCTTGCTCCGCCCTGCTGAATTGGGGGAGTTTCTGGTTAAGCATTTTCACCTGTTGCGTGGTCACCTGAGAGTTATTTAAGCCTACCGTTCCCTTCATTCGGGGCTTCGACATTAATCGTTAATTGTTATTTTGTCTTGTACTGTGGTGTATTGTTGGCTGTGAGTTCTCGTACCGTTTTTGGCTACTCGCCTATTGTTAACGTCTCTTTGAGAGGCAGGGCTTATTTCTTGCTGGCTTGGTGGTTGGTTATCTCGTAGGAGTTTGGAACCGTAAATCTCTGCTCTATTTTGCCTTTATTTGTGCGTTTTCTCCGTGTATGGAGTTTTGGGCGATTCTGTTCAGAACAGTGGTTCTGCTCGCCTTTCGGCACATGTCTTCCCATTGGGAGATCAGGCGTTTCGCTTCTACTTAGTTATTAGCTCGTAGAAGTATATAGTAGCAGTTCTTTGTTCCATTTTTCGCCTGTTTGGTTTTCTCTGAGAGACCTGGCGTTTTGCTTCTACTTAATTCCGTGTTACTGTGAGCCAGTAAGTAGCCTTGGTACGTTTTTCCCTGTTTAGTCTCCTTCTCGTGGACTACGTTCCCCGTTGTTGTGATTCAGGGTTTTTATTTATAGAGAAGCTGTCGTGCTATTTTGCGTTGGTCTTTGTTGCAGCTGTCCTCCGTCCTTTTTACCTACGGGACGATTTTGTTTCGGAACTATTGTTCTGTTCGTTTTCCGGGTGTGTTTTCTCCTTGTGTGGAGTTTGGGCTAGGTTGTGGACATGTTTGTGTAACTGCGCGTAGCATGGTAATTTCAGCTCTCTGTTCTTTCGCTTCGTTACTTTTATTGAGGCTAGGGCGGTTGTTCCAATCTAAGTTTGCGTGAGTCTTTTGGATAGTAGTTATGGGACGACGGTGCTCCGTTCGGCTCACCTGTAAAATGTTTCTCCTTCCTGGGAGATCGGGTGTTTACCGCTTTGCTTTCTGCATTTGACTGCTACTTATTAAACTAGCCATGGAACGTTAAATCTCGGTTCCATTTCGCCTCGTTTAATTTATTCGTTTATTGAGAGGCTAGGGCGGTTGTTCCATTTTAGCTTGCGTTAGTCTGTGCATAGTAAAGTTATGGGACGACGGTGCTCTGTCGGCTCACCTGTAAAATGTTTCTCTCTCCTGGGAGATCGGGTGTTTACCCTCTTGGTTTTATGCATTGGACTGCGAGCCTTTTTATATCGCCATGGAACATTAAATCTCTGTTCCATTTCGCCTCGTTTTCATTCATTCCTTTACCGAGAGGCTAGGGCGGTTGTTCTAATTTAAGCTTGCGTTAGTCTGTGGATAATAAAGTTATGGGACGACGGTGCTTCGTCGGCTCACCTGTAAAATGTTTCTCTTCTGGGAGATCGGGTGTTTACCCTCTTGGTTTTATACATTTGACTGCGAGCCTATTTATCTCGCCATGGGAACGTTAAATCTCTGTTCCTGTTCGCCTCCTCTCTTACCATCGTATTATTTTGCGGTGTCTGTTTATTGTTTTATGTTTGCCTTTACGCTACTCGCCCGTTCTGATTTGTCTCGTTGCCGAGACAGGGCGCGTATTATGTCTGGCTGTTCAGATTCCTGTCCTTGCGCTCTACTTAGCGTTTGACAGTTAGCCGGTTAGTAGCGTCTGTGGTGTGTTCGTTGTTCCTTGTCTTGTCTCCTCCCTTATCTGCGGGTATCCCGCCTTAGTGGCCTAAGGGCTTATTGAATCCCCTTGCTGCGTTTGGCTCCTCCCACCTCACACGTCACGCCCCATTACACATCTATGACGAGACCAGATGGCTGCATGGCTTAACAGATCTGAGTTAGATACTGTGGTGACATGGTGTGATGCAGCTCCCACAGGCGCATTTGCTTGATAATCAAAGGATGAAAGTGAGAAAACGTTGATTCAGTGGTACGATTGGAAATGTGCTCAATTGCAGCAAAAACTGGTGCAGTAATTCAGTAAAAGCACCGTTTCTGGTGCATGAGTGAGCACCATGGTCTCGGATTGAATCCGGCCCATGTCATTGCCAACTGTGACCAGCAGCCCTGCAATGCACAATTGGCTTTGTGTTTGTTGTGTTTGTTTTTTGCTGTCCGGGCACCCGTGGCTTGCTCTCTGCGCACATGTATGACTTGGTCTCCTCTGCCTCCGGTCTGCTCATGCGCTGCTTGTGGCTGCGGTGTGAAAAGCAGCTGGCTGGCACCACGTGTTTTAGAGGAAAATCGTGAGTTGTCTTCACTCTTCTGAGCCTGCAGCAGGGGCATATATGAGCACACTAGTACATAGTTTGCAAATTGGACATTCCAAATTCGGGTGGGATTGGAGATGCCAAATTTAAAATAATAATAATGAAAAAGTGGTGCAGTAAAAACCGGTAATTTCTTTGGACCTGGACATGTCTGAGGTCCATGCCTTGAGTTAGAGACACATTGGCATGCAGCAATAAGGAGTTAGCCACCGCTTGCTCAGTGCCAGATATTGATTGCCATCAAGACTGGACGGTGATGTCCCAAAAATGTTATTACTGTTTAAAGTGCTGCCTTTCCACAAGCACTTGATTGTGCTGTCCGGTTGATTAATGGTGCCTCCTGGAGCCAGGAGGGCATCATGTCGCTGTCAGGGCACATTCCCTCTGTACTCCCCCCCCCAACCCCCCCCCCCCCCCCCCTCCTCATTTGCGAGGACCAGGGGAACAATGCACAGCAGGACTTCTATCTACTCTAAGCCCTTTTACCATAACATTGGTGCGGACTACTTCTCTACAATCTGTGACTGACGGAGCAGTCCCCTTCTACAGTGTGTCCCTGGCAGTTTTTCCTGGAATTTCTAATCATTGCTTTTTATTACTGATTGGGTTCCTCGTCCCTTGCATTGCAATGGTTTACCATAAATCTGCCGTCCTTGGGAGTTTTATGTGAAATTCTAGAACCATAGGGGGAGTTTTAATGGTGTACCCGGCCCCAACAAAACAGTCGAAAACATCCTTACATGTCGCAAATCTCCCCCCAAAGTTAAGGTTCTGCAGAGGTACTGCTCAAAACGAGACATCTGGCATGTAAACTGCGGAGCAGTAAAATCATGCAGAGATCTCTGTTAGATGAATTTCTGTTTATAGCACATTGTAGTGTTATCACATCTTATTGCCCTGTAAAACTCCAATTGTTGCATTATAATTTGAATATACAAAATGACATCCTACACACAACAGACCAACCATGTCCAGTGCATTACGTGAATCAAAAACTCTTCCTCCTTTTGAAATGTTGCTGCAGGATATGTTGAAAAACCTGACTGTTATTTACACTAGTGTGACTTTAGTAATATTTTAGATGAATGAAGTCTGTTTGGAAGATTAGGAGGAGGAGTGTAAATGTTAGTGTCGGATTGAAATGGCTGAACGTGTGTCATTGTCGCACACCACTCTGCTGTGTTTTTCTTTGTCTCATTTTGAAGACTACCCTGTGGGCAAAAATTAAGCTGGCGCTCAGGTTCCTGAAAGATTTGGGGTTCACACATGCGAGGAAAGCAAAACATTATTCCCCTATGGCAGTCATTTCTGATCCTATGAATCAAATTATGAATTAATCATTCACAATAATTCACTGTGGCTGAGCGGAATACCCACAGAGAGAGAAAGAGAGAGTGTGTGCGTGTGTGTGTGTGTGCGTGTGTGTGTGTGTGTGTGCGTGCATGTGCGCGTGCGCGTGCGTGTGTGTGTGTGTGTATATATGACCACCTGGGGGTGGTCCTGGACGACCGGCTGGACTTCAAAGAGCACATCAGGGCGACGGCACGGTCCTGCAGGTTCCTCCTGTACAACATCAGGAGGATTCGACCGTACCTGACCACCTACTCCACCCAGCTTCTTGTCCAGACCATGGTCACCTCACGCCTGGACTACTGCAACTCCCTGCTCGCAAGCCTACCGGCCTGCGCCATTCTGCCTCTTCAACTCATCCAGAATGCAGCTGCCCGGCTTGTGTTCAACCTCCCGAAATTTTCCCACGTAACCCCCCTGCTGAGGTCTCTCCACTGGCTGCCAGTTGCAGCCAGGATCAGGTTCAAAGTTCTGACCCTGGCCTACACTGCAGCAAATAGGACAGGCCCCGCCTACCTGCAGGACTTAATCCAGAACTATGTTCCTGCTCGACCACTTCGCTCTTCTACAGCAGGGCGACTGGCACTTCCCCCCCTCCGTGTCAAAGGCTCTCGCTTGTCCCGACTGCGGAGTTTTTCCACATTAGCACCTCAGTGGTGGAATGAACTTCCCATTCCCCTACGTTCTACTCCAACCCTGCCTGCATTCCGTCGAGGCCTGAAGACACACCTCTTCAGACTCCACCTTGACTGATATCCTCACCTAGGAATATCAGTTCCCTGTTCCCTGTGTTTTCCTGTTTGTTTATTATAGTTTATAATAGTATTTGGAATGGTTTATAATAGCACAGTTTATAAAAGTATTTGGAATGGTTTATAATAGTATAGTTTATAATAGTATTTTGGAATGGTTTATAATAGCATAGTTTATAATAGTATTTGGAATGGTTTATAATAGTATAGTTTATAATAGTATTTGGAATGAAAGTGTGGTGTTGCTGATTTGCCCACAGCTTACTGTGAACTACAGTCAACGTTCATTGCTAGGGATAGCTGCTACATTATGCAAAGGATGTGCTTTGCCTTGTCTGTTCTGTAATGATGATGATGTCTCTGTACGCACTTACTGTACGTCGCTTTGGATAAAAGCGTCTGCTAAATAAATGTAATGTAATGTAATGTAATGTAATGTAATGTATGTGTCCCCTCTTGTACTGGTAGGTGGAAGGAGTTCTGTTGGATACTAATGAAGGCAAAGCTTTGTGCAGAGGCTTTGAACTCAGAGAGGTTAACGGAGAGACTTGGGGCGCAGAGTCAAAGCACCATTAATCCACACTGCTGAGACTGGGGAGTAGAGGGGGGTTTAGCGTGGTTCACTCCTTTCGGTTTATACTGTCTTTCCTGTCATCACAGAGATAGAGATACCCTTTCATTTAAGTGAATAACTAATTATCTCTCCATCTTTTTCACTGTCTCTCTCTGTCCCTGTTTCATCCTCACAGTCTCTTTGATCTACAGGAGATATCCTTTATCCCTTTTATGTACCACTTTGTTCCTGTCACCAGAGCAACACTCAGTTATCTGTCCATTCTGCACCCTAAATCTGACAGAGCCGTGCTGGAAATATCATTCTGTATGATATTTGACTATCATCATGGTTTCTGTTCCATATTACCAGACCATGGTCACAGTTTTTATCCCTTACGACCAATCCAGGGTACAACCACAATTTATGTTCCATCTAATGAGACCATGACCCGGGTTCTGTTCCATATGGCAGCACTGCGTGTGTGTGTGTGTGTGTGCGTGCGTGTGTGTGTGTGTGTGTGTGCGTGTGCGTGTGCGTGTGCGTGTGCGTGTATATGAACGCTTGCTGGCGTGTGTGTGTGTGTGTGTGTGTGTGTAATAACGTGTAATAAAATATAAAGTAATTATGAGGAGCATGGCAGTGTAACCAGCACAGCAGCATTACACTGTAACTTTTTGGTCCGTTCGGAGCATCGCAACTAAGAGGGAAAACTGCAGCAGGCATCTGCTGGCCTGATGCATTAAACAGGTTAATAAGATATGACACCGTTCCCAACCTTGCAGAAAACAAGGGCCATCTCTGTGACCTTCCAACATCTATAAACTACTCTAAAAAACTAAAACTAATTACAGTGCTTGTCACTGAACACAGAGCAGCAACACCAATGAAAGAAACACTCATACACATTCAAGAAGCCGCTTTTCAGGGGGAGCTGTTGGGGCAAAGGATATAAATGAGTGTTCACTGTCTCCTGTGAGTCCAGTCAATGATGATTTGCATAATCAGACATAGAACTGTATTAATAATGGAATATCAGACAGATGGATGGACAGGGTAGTACATTGGGTGGAGCAGGGTAGGGTGTGGGTGAGGCAGGGTAGGGTGTGGGTGGGGCAGTGTATGGCATTGGGTGGGGCAGGGTAGTACATTGGGTGAGGCAGGGTAGGTGTGGGTGGGAATGGGTAGGGTGTGGGTGGGGCAGTGTAGGGCATTGAATGGGGCAGGGTAGGGTGTGGGTGGGGCAGTGTAGTACATTGGGTGAGGCAGGGCAGGTGTGGGTGGGAATGGGTAGGGTGTGGGTGGGGCAGTGTAGGGCATTGGGTGGAGCAGGGTAGGGTGTGGGTGGGGCAGTGTACGGCATTGAATTGGGCAGGGTAGGGTGTGGGTGGGGCAGGGTAGTACATTGGGTGAGGCAGGGCAGGTGTGGGTGGGAATGGGTAGGGTGGGGGTGGGGCAGTGTAGGGCATTGGGTGGAGCAGGGTAGGGTGTGGGTGGGGCAGTGTAGGGCATTGAATGGGGCAGGGTAGGGTGTGGGTGGGGCAGGGTAGTACATTGGGTGAGGCAGGGTAGTACATTTGGTGGGACAGGGTAGGTGTGGGTGAGGCAGGGTAGGGCATTGGGTGGGGCAGGGTAGGTGTGGGTGGGACAGGGTAGCGCATTGGGTGGAGCAGGGTAGGGTGTGGGTGGGGCCAGGTAGGATGTGGCATGTGCAAGGGAGAGTGGGACATGGGCTGGGTGGGACAGTCATAGTGTTTCATTTACATTGAGCAGTAATGGTTTTGCCTCTAGGGCCAGCTCAGAAATCTAAAATGTCGGTTTTTACTTAAAGCTCTACCTCTCCATGCCTTCCCCAACTTCAAACAAGTCATTCAGGATCTTGTCATGTCACCCCCCCAGGGTTCTCTGCCATTCCTTTGATCATTTTCGAATAAAAGAATAGACACTTTCAAATAAATAAATGAAGAAGGGGCTAAAATGAATGCTGTGGACAGACAGAACCAGAGACTGCAGTTGACTAATTTTTCATGGTACCCCAGTGCGCAGTCAACATGCCCTCATCTTTTATTAATTGCAGACGCTGTGCAAACAGTTAATCTCTAAACGATATGCTTCTCTGTGCGGTCATCTCTTCCGTCAGTTCAAACCCTGTGTTACACCATTTAAGCTGCTACTCTCTAAACCCTCTGTTCATTTTCCCAGTTAGCTACTGTCGTTCTAACCCCTGTGTTCATCGCTGTGCAATCAGCCCATCTCTAAACCCTGTGCCATCACTGACACTGTGGATTTCTGAGCAATATATCATACCACATAACACCTGAGTTGGCGCACAGTAACTGTAGCGAGGATACCTGATCTGCACTTCTCAGTCAGTTAAACTCTGCCGCCTGTCCAAGGTCATGGCTCACCGTGTAAAGAAAGGAATTACTCTATATCGTACTGAGCCGTGGAGAATGTAAAGGGCGCTACAACAGAACTGAATCACAATGTTCAATTCAAGCCCTACAAAATCATCACCACAGAAATGTTTAACAAATCCCTGTTTAATTCTGCATCACCTGTGTTTTAATAATGGATCAGGGCCCCGTTTCCCAAAAGCATAGAGTTAAGAGTGTTTTGTGTTTGTGCTTATGATTAAAATCATTACAATTTACTGACATTACATAAAAAAGATAATGAAAATAGAGGGAGGAAGACAAAAAACAAATGACGAAAAACAAAGAATGAAAGTAATATATAAACTATATTATTAAATAGCCTGAGATGATCTTTGTCTAAGATCCTTTTGAGAAATGGGGTCCAGTTCCATTCCAGAAATCTTTCAGCAGTTTGCAGAATTTTTTTTAGCCACATTAAAGTGGCGCCACCTTGCAACTTATCACCACTCGGTTTATTGCATGTAGTTGAAATTCCGGCTGGTTGTGAGACAGGAATATCAAGCAGGCACTGAAAATCAGTGCAGATAGGGAGCTTCACCCAGTCTATCACAAAGTGTGGAGATAGTGTTCAGTGATTGTCTGGAGAGCTTTATAAATATCGATGATGGACGTAAAGTTGTGAAATATTGTAGTTAAATGAGCAGTCTGCCTTTTGACATCCAGACAGGACAGTGAGTATAATCTGAGAGTTGTGATATTGATAATAACATAATTAAGCTTGCCTTTAGCTGTCAGGATTATAGTATCGTAAAGCATTGAGCCTGACAGCTAAAGGCAAGCTTAACTATGTTATTATCAATATCACAACTTTCTGATTATACTCACTGTTCTGTCTGCCTTTTGACATCCAGACAGGACAGTGAGTATAATCTGAGAGTTGTGATATTGATAATAACATAATTAAGCTTGCCTTTAGCTGTCAGGCTCATTGCTTTACGGTACTATAATCCTGATCAGGTTGACGCTGATGTCAGATAAGTCAGACCAACTTCTGGTGATGTGATTTTCTAATAAACCAATGGTGAGTTACTTTTGACAAATCATGATGACTTTGATGGTACTGAACTGTCAACCGGGGGGGGGGGGGGGGGGGGGGGGGGATCTGAGAAATGTGTAAAAATGTGGTTTTCTGTGTGAAACAAATTACCGTTGTTTCATTTTCCATTTAGTACTCACACTAATCTTATCTTCCAAATATAATTAGTCAAAGAAGAAAAAAATGCATATACAACATAACATCTGTGCATTTCCAACAAGGACATTCTGTTTCAAGCACACCCCTTGTGGGTCACATGACAGTGATGAAAGCACTTACGATGGTGAAGTTCATGACTTTGAGGATCCAGATGGTGAGAGCGAGGTTAACCAGGATTAAAATCATTAGGAGGAGCAGGAAGAAGTACAAGCAGCGTTTCCTCCAGCCATAAATCCCCACAGTGCAGATTTGCTGTTTCTCAGAGGCCTGGACGTTGTTTCTCTGAGCAAAGTGTTCCTGGGTCATCTGAGAAACAGGAGAGAGACAGAGATGTGGCAGTGAGGCCTTGTCTGTGTGTGTGTGTGTGTGTGTGTGTGTGTGTGTGTGTATGAAGCACAGCGTTCTCTTTGAGACTGTGTGACTGTATAGTGTTTTAGTGTGTGTGTCTGTGTAGAGTGTAGTGTGTGTGCATGTGTCTGTGTATAGTGTAGTGTGTGTGTGTGTGTGTGTGTGTGTGTGTGTGTGCGCGCACGCATGTGTGCATAATCAGGGAGTAGGTGTGTACCGCCTCTGTTTGTCAGTTTAAATGTAGCCTCTCATGCAGCTCTGGTGTGTTGCTTGCTGACAGTTCGTGGCTACCTACCTAAGTGATGTACATGAGTGATCATTGTTTACCTCAGTCCCTACTCCAGAGGCTGTGGGGGGCATTAAACCCAGAGCAACACATTTCTTACACATCACCATAGCACTGCCTGTTTCACTGTTGCTTATAATTTATTGGTTTCAATACCATAAAGAGACAGTCCAAACTCACAGTCAATCATTCATTGGTATAATGTTTCTCTTTTAAAAATTTTATTCCTGGCAATAAGAGAAGAAGATTATAATGGGGGGGGGGGGTAAGGAATCACCTCATACACTCAGGGTTAATGGGTGTAGCCAAGGACAAGGTAATATCACACCTATTTTGTTAAAAAGATATGGACATTAGAGGCCAAGGAGTGAAATTGTACATCTGAGGCCAAGCAATGGACAAGCAAATGGCCCTGTGGTTGGCATGAGGCTTTAGACACAAATTCATTCTAGCTTTTTATTCGCCCTTTCTGGCACGACTGTGGAAATGCAGCTATTGAGCGGCCTAGACTTAAGGCACTTAGCATGGAGAGAAAATGAAGACTTTCACAGCTGAATAAGTTCTGCAATTTGGCCAAAAAAAGATGTAAGGAATGAATCTTTACAAGAGTTTTTCTCAACTAGCACATGCAGCAAAATAATCATCACTTTTTTACATTTTACAATGGAGCAATTTCATCCTCTCATATCATGCAGACTAACTCACAATGCGATGGAAGGCTTTTCTTTCATTCAGCACCATATCACAAACATCATTTCTAATGGCATTTATGTATTGATTTGTTCTTGCACAAACTTAAAATTCTCTGGACATCAATACAAGAATGTGTCACCGCGGAGCTGATTTGCCTGCCAATATAACAACAGAGAGTCCATTTAAAGCCATTTGTGCACAGCCATCCCTTTTAAAAGTTTTTAAGCTGAAAAGCTTGCAATAATCTAGACTTGGTCTGGGATGGATCAATGAACACAAGAAGCAAAAAGAACAGACTTCTCTCCAGGTCTCTCTCTCTATCAATAGACCAGCCACTGTCATGCTGTTCCTCAATGCTGTTATCAGCATTGAAATTTCTGTCTCCCTGCCATTGAAGCTGCGACATTCCAATTTGATAGTCTTCCGGAAATTCATCATGGGCATGGCCAAGTATCATGTTGTGCCTCTTGCACTGTGTTCAGTGCGTTTGTGCTGTTCGGACCACCCGGAAATTCAGCACCTGTGCCCTTGACTCCTCGCATCGTCTTTAAATACAGAAGTAAGAAGAGGAGCAACATAAATGGCTTGTTAATTAGTGTACATATATATATACAGTATATATATATATATATGTATATATAGAATGCCTTGATGAAGACGAAAGTCAAAACGTTGGTAAATTAAAATATTAAATAATATATGGAGCTGAATGTGCAGTGTTCCTTTCTTCTTAAAATGAGTGTACATATAACACAAGTTATTGTAGGACTGATCATGTCTTCAGGAACATTGGATCTAAACTATAAGAAACCTGTTCACATTTTAATTATTCTGAATGTGGACAATATTGTCTTTTTATCCTCCAGTCTGCCAGATGTTGCTAACCCTATCTAATCAGTCTCTTCACTC
>CM056383.1:5557838-5565338 GCA_029718625.1 Synaphobranchus kaupii | reverse complement strand
ACAATATAAGCGCATAATAAGCTGAAGTAATGAATTGCAGTCCACAAAAATTCCCTATAATTTATGCACATCTCCAAGGACAATTTGATGTTATTCTGCAGAGAAGCTCCAAAGTGGTAATAAAAATAGAATCAGCCATCTCCGCTGACCTAATGAACTAGTAAACAAACACCAGCTCAGAGAGGCCACAAATAAAATGCAATTAAAGGCAAGGTGTGGTCTCTTGGGCCCTCGCACGCAGAGTGACCAATTTCACCAGCAAAGCCCCCACCACCTGTTGTGTCCCATATTTTGCCAAGGAAATGTTGCCAATAGCACTTAATGTTTTCACAATGAAGCTTGTCTATTAGTTATCTCACAATCATATTGGTCTGTTAATGTATTTACCAGTTACACTCAGGAGCAGTAGGAAAGCTATTAAACAGAAACAACACTTTGAAACTGATATTTTACAGTTAATGTTTTGCTTGAGGTAAAATAATTATTTATGTAACCTTATGTGCAGCTAATTGTTCCTTCCTTAATTGTATCATTTTCCCCACTTTTCATCACAACATCGTGCAGCCGTTTCACAAATGTGGACAGATTCCCCCTGCTGAGGTCTCTCCACTGGCTGCCAGTTGCAGCCAGGATCAGGTTCAAAGTTCTGACCCTGGCCTACACTGCAGCCAATAGGACAGGCCCCACCTACCTGCAGGACTTAATCCAGAACTATGTTCCTGCTCGACCACTTCGCTCTTCTACAGCAGGGCGACTGGCACTTCCCCCCCTCCGTGTCAAAGGCTCTCGCTTGTCCCGACTGCGGAGTTTTTCCACATTAGCTCCTCAGTGGTGGAATGAACTTCCCATTTCCCTACGTTCTACTCCAACCCTGCCTGCATTCCGTCAAGGCCTGAAGACACACCTCTTCAGACTCCACCTTGACTGATATCCTCACCTAGGAATATCAGTTCCCTGTTCCCTGTGTTTTCCTGTCTGTTTATTATAGTTTATAATAGTATTTGGAATGGTAGTGTGGTGTTGCTGATTTGCCCACAGCTTATTGTGAACTACAGTCGACGTTCATTGCTAGGGATAGCTGCTACATTATGCGAAGGATGTGCTTTGCCTTGTCTGTTCTGTAATGATCTTGATGATGTCTCTGTACGCACTTACTGTACGTCGCTTTGGATAAAAGCGTCTGCTAAATAAATGTAATGTAATGTAATGTAATTCGCTCATTATTCTCAGTACCCACAAACAGATCATATTAATGCAGTAAAACTCATTTCTCAAATTCCCATGAAACTAGATATGAACAACAATCCCCCATCAACAAGGTAAGCAAAGAAACAACTCCAATTCCATCTCTCCTCTTCTTCCATTAAGTAAAGTAGGTCTCTACTTTTTTTCTTCTAGATCATCTTCCCATCTGTCTGTGATGCTGACTGTTTACTGATGTGTCCCCAGTCACTAGAGTGTGTCCTTCCTTAAACGTATGTTTGTGTCAATTTTAGTCCTGGGAGTGAATCAATGTGTTTGCGCTAACATTTAGAAATATGTTGAAATAACTCTACGGCTTTATTTCAATCAGATTTCATCCAATTGAAAATATTTCCAAAAGTTAGTCAACTCCTTAATCCAGCTTCAATAAAAACATGCCTGCTCAACCATCAAATTATTGGCTTTGAGCCTGGAAGTCAGTGGGAAACTGAAGGAGAAGGCATTGCCCCATAAAGCTAGCTCAGCAGCAGTCCCAATTAACTATTGCCAGCATAGAGTCCAGTACCCATCCAGCCCATCCTCCACTGATGATAATGAGGTACTTGGGAACTGCCTTTCAAGGCCATTTTAACACATGCAGTATCCACGACTGGCTACACCATGACTACATTACCCATCTTTCCCTTGGATATCCGCAAGATGTGCAGGTTTTTGATGTTATCTGGCACTTATTTGTCAATTTAAAAAATTGATTATGCAGCTAACTCGCCACTCCTGGGGCCACATATATAAAACTCTGAGTAAAAGAATGCGTAAAAGAACACTCAGGGTGAAAGTGAAGTGGGAAATCTGCTTAAAAATCTTTGCATTTTCTACCTCTGCCTTTCTGTCATGGTGTCGCCATATTACACGGACTCCAAACATTTGTCCATCGTGTGCAGAGGTACGCAGATTCTCACAGCACGTGTTATATTATACATCTGACTCCCTTACACGGCTTTCTGAGTGCATCTTCCTGCTCAGCACTGTTTATACATGCGGCCCCTGGTGTCTTGGGTCTGAAATGGTTGCTGATTTTAAGGTGAAAACAAAAACCCAATCGGCGAGAGTGAATACCACTGTGCTACAACACAACTTCACAACATCATCGTATCACACCAGCACATATTACATTACAAACATGACTACACCACAACCAAATAGCTGATAATAAATATAATTATACTGCAGTATTACCCAATGAGAACAAAGAAATGAAATGCTCCAGCCACAGGTTTTAATTTAGTTTGTTTACCACACGTTGTTTTGAAAGTAAAAATAAATTCTTGAGGAAGTATACTCAAGTGCACCAGCGTGGTGCTAAAAATCCCCACGTTTCCTACAGTAATGCTCTGAGCCTAGCTCTCCCTTGCGCGCTGACAGCATTAACTCTTTTACTGATGCAGGGAGTGGAGTTATTGATATTCCCCTCAGACATTATGGGCTTGAGGGAAACAATAACAATAAACGGTGACAGACGGCAGGAGTCACAGGTGTCTCCAGGGCATCACTGCGCTAATAAATGGATTTACAAGGTGGGTATGTCTCCGGACTTCCAGTACATTATCTGTCATTAGGAAGCTGGGAATCTGGGGAATGCCATCCTTCCAGATTCTAAACCACAGTACAGTCGATGTTTACGGCTTTATATCCTGAACACCAGAGCCGTGCTGCGGCAGTGTTAAAAGCCTCTATATCCTCCTCCTCCCCCTGATCATTATAATCATCATCATCTAACTCTCTCTCTCTGTCTCTCCCAAGGGGAATACAGGTGTCTGTGTGTTACATGTACTTGTTTCCTTTGATATATCCCTGAATGCTGTTTGAATGCTGAATGTTAACGTTGCTGAATTGTACTTGTCTCTTTAAAGTTTTAGACATGTTTTTACTTTGTTCGCAGGTCTCTCTTGTAAAAGAGATCTTGATCTCAATGAGACTACCTGTACAAATAAGAGATATAAATAAATAAAAATGTCTGTACATGAGGCTCATGTTGTACGGTTACCTGGATATGCAACATGCTGGCTTGCTCAATGCCCCAAAAACGAATTACAAAAAGTATGGTGAAGCAGCTTTCTGTTCTTATGCACCAAAGGTTTGGAACAAACTCCCATCACAAACAAGATAAGCAGCCTCTGTTGATAGTTTTAAGAAACAGCTCAAAACCCATTTTTATGATCTTGCTTTTAATTAATTCAACCTTTTATTTTTTTAACACCATTGTTATTATGTTATATTTGTTTTATATTTCTTATACTTGTTTTATGCTTTTTATATCTTAGGATTGTTTTTATCATTATCAATTTATTGTATTACTATTATTATTTTCTTTATCTTTATAAATTTTATTTTTACTATTATTATTTTTTTTATTTTATTTATTTCATTTCTACTATTATCATTATCAATTTTTATTACTATTATCTTTTTTTTAAAAATCTTATCTTAATACCTGTGTCATTGATTTCTATTGTTGCTCTTGTAAAGCACTTTGAGCTGCATTTTATGATATGAAAGGTGCTATATAAATAAAGTTTATTATTATTATTATTATTATTATTATTATTAACATAATGACGAGTGTGATTTTTTTTATTCTGACCTTTGTTGATTTGTGTTCTCTTCTCATTTTCACATTTAAGAAAGCAGCTTTAGAAAAATAACATTCAACCTGAAACTTGTGGGGGGGAAAAAATAAATGTGAAACCGTACGTGTCTGTGTTCTGCCTGGTATCATTTCTGACAACAGAAAACATGAATCATTCTGCATGGCAAAGCAACGTGATCATTTGGTCTCTACCTCTAACTCGTTAATTGCTTAATTTAGCCAACATGCAGAGCTGTCAAAACACATTAGAAATAACTATACTTTAATATAGTCATTTTTAGACTGGTGTGAAAGCAATGGCATGGGTTTTATTATTTAGTTTATCATATCATTAAACAGTATTGTGTATTAATGAATGATAATCTTTAAAAAAACAAAACAATGATTGTCTAAATGCAGGTTTAATCTTCACACAATTTTCACAACCTAAGAATCATATGAGTATGACGTTGTTGGTCTCAGTTTTTTTATTTAAAAAAAGATATTTTTATTTATATATTTTCACAGAGGGAAAAGCAACTCTGCCATCATTATTCTACAGAGGCTTTTAAGAGCTGATTTTATCTGGTTGCCTTTAGGGCTGGTTTTTCTGTTTAGCAAACAGGGCATGCACCTCACAGAATGAAACCCACTTTTTGCTCAAGATTATGAACATGCACAGTGGGCTCAAATCAATAAACTAAGAAAACAAAAAGTGATGTCAAAATCTACATAACAAAAATGGTGGCGTACATGTAACACCTCAGGGTGTTTATATGACACTGTGGTCTCATAAAAACACCCTAGGCCGTAAAATGTATACCAGCATTGTTAGATTTACACTGGCACTTTTGCTGTGTACCTATGTAGTCCCAGATCTACTGCAATAAAGTAGTTCTACATTATTCAAATCTGGCCATATATTTTAAAGTTACCATAATAGCTCTGGATCTAGCAAAATCCCATATAGTTCTAAAAATGATTGAATCTACTCAAATATACTTAAGTACCTGCTTGTATCTACCTGTATATTTCTCACTGTGTGCACATCAAATGGTTCCAGGGTCTGCGAGAAGCTACCCATAATGCTAATGTACTAACAAATCTACATTTACGCATTTACAAAAATAGTTTAAATCTTATTAAATCTGCCCATACATGTCTAAATCTGTCTATATGGATTCTGAATCTACCAATAAAAAGCATCTGTGAAGAATCGCTGCACAACTATATTAAAGAAAACTCAAGGCCTGCTCACTGTGGGGGGGGGGGGGGGGGGGGGGGGGGGGGGGGGGGGTAAATAGTTAAATAAATAGTTATTTAATAGAATATCACATGGTCATATTCACCAACTTTCATTCATCCAAGCAGTGATCAAAGGTTTTGTAGCTGTTACTCATAATCCAGGAAATAAGAGAAAAGATTCAAATGCTTGTCACCGAGGTGGCACCCTAAAGGGATATAAAATTGTACCGCCAGCCAGCAGTACATAATTAATTTGTACATTTGTTTACATATGAGTAACCAAATAGAATATTATTGTGCTTTCAGGGTACATTTGGGAAATTTGTTCCTTAAAGAAGAAAAATGTCCCTCCACAGTACTTTTATTGTGTATAAGTGTATGGCTCATTAAGGGCGTGGCTGTGCCTTTAAAACACTGCAGTCGTTGATTCAGTTGTCCTCATTCTTAAAAATGATTACAGTAGGAAGTGACAATATTACTAATGACATAAATTCCAATTACAGATTTTAATCTTCCAGATGAGGTGCGGAAACATGGCAGCTCTAAAAGCAGACAGCATAATAATGTGACAGAAGGAAAGGGGGATAGAGGCGCTCAATGTCCGCATGAAGTTCAGAATAGATTTTACTGCCCTGGGTAGAGGAGGGATGTGCATTCATTATCCCTGTTGCACGTTGGTCATCGCTTCCTTGAGCTGGGCTGTAGATTTGTCTAACTTAAGTCAAAACGGCTTATTTTAGTTTTTATTTTATATATAAAACGCACGCACTAAGTGACAGGGTATGGATAATCAGGCCAGCGGACAAAAGCCTTTTTTTTTTTTTTTTTTAAACTGAGGTCTCACACTTTCCTTTGTCATAGACTCTTTGACAAAGGCACGGAGGTGTCAAAACAAGTTATACACGTATGCTTTTGGAGTAAAAATGAGCGTACAACCTCAGTTTAGGTGTTTTTCAAGTCCATCAGAGAGACCTCCCAGCTGTGGGGCAGGGAGATTAATGTCACTGATAGTGTAAATATTAATACTCATATTAATGAAAGCTTTAATCTGACCTTACAGTGCTGGAGTGTAAGCTGACACGGTGGATGATGAATCTGTCATTGCCCTGTAGGCACCCTGTGTGCTGCTGTTCTGTTCATAAGCTAGGGCAAGAAAACCCGCCGCACTCATAAGCCATCACACACACACACACACACACATGGACACATGCACGAACACACACATACACGCACACACAAACACACATGCACACATAAATACACGCGCACACACACACACACACACACACACACACACACACACACACACACATAAACGTTTAAGCTGAAACAGTGTTTCTAAAGCAAATGTAAACAAAATAAATAATTTCAACAACTCATCAATTTATGACCATGTTGCAGTCGTGGACAGAATCTTTCTCAACCCCGACCCCGAGGCCAAACCTTCGTGCCCTACAACTTAACCCGCCGTCTGCTGGGGTTTCCATAGCAACATGTCAAGCTGAAGACTGAACCCTGATGTGCATATGAAAGTGAGCCAATACCCCGACAGTCTGAACAGTGGAAACAGAAAGGTCCAGTAGTGAGCAGAAATGCGATAAATACACAAAATCAAGCTAAATTTAAATAGCGCATAGAGGAGACACAACTGTTATTCAGTAGTACATCCCAAAGCGGTCATCATTATTCAGTTATACATACAGTAAGTGAAAGCACCTATTACTTAATAGCACATAATTAAGATGTAGACATTATTTAATAGCACATTTGTGAGAATTAGACCTTATTCAATAGCACATTAATTACAAATAGGTGTTGCTCAATTTAAGATTTTTTGTTTTAGTCATAATACAACAGCACATAAATGTGGATGAATTCGTCACTACCCAGTAGTAGCTGATACGTGACAAGTAGTTGCTACTCTGATGTTTTACATTATTACAGAGGGGAATTTGTGCCTTTAAATGTTCTGTGTCTGGTCTGCCCCAATCCTGATAGTGAGTGGAACTAGCCCTCATAATGAGAATATTATCAGTTTTTCTGCATGCACCTAGAGCTAAGACTTCACGTTACAAAATTGCAGCTTATTTGTACCATTCTACTCTCTGCTGTACTCACAGTCCTATTGAATACACAGCACATTCTCGCTTCTTTTATTATGGCCAAAGATTGCATGAGAAGCATAGCTTGTTTTGGCAATCATACTCACATTAAACAAAATGTCACACAGCCATGTCAGAAAGACTGAATCAAATGCAGACCAAAGGCTTCACTCTCCTCTGGTGTGAAGAATGACACCTCCAATTACCCAAAACGTTACATTAGGGACATTTAGCAGACACTCATATCCAGTGTGACTTACAAAACTTTCTCATTCATACACAGCTGGATTTATACGGAATCAATTCAGGTCAATCACCTTGCTC